>JAOUZG010037832.1:0-17366 GCA_026289955.1 Argiope argentata
CTGTACTGCAGAAATTTCTCCAGCTCATATTTTTTGCTTGTTTAATATGCTTTTCGTATATTCTCTCCTTCTTGAAGATCTGCTATCTCCACTGCTTTTCAATTTCTGTTGTTCTCTGCGCTCTCTTTCTTAGTGCTCTGGCTTTCTTTTTATTTGCTTCTACTTTCTCAGCCCCTCAGGGGCTCACCTTCTTTAGGTGGGTACGGGTGTCCCAATCCCGAGATTCCCAGGGATCTTGACTCCATTCGTATTTTATTCTCCTCTTCGCCTTCTGCTGCTTACTTTGTTCTTCCATCCGTCGACGGCAAGCGAGGGAGCTCTCCATGAGAAGCTGTCGCCACTCTGTTTGCTTCTTGCTCCTCATGGCAGCCAAAACCCCCACGTGTTGGCCGTGCGTGGCGACCCATTAGACGGGTGGTACATTTCGGTCTCCGGTGTACCAATCGGCTGGTATCCTAGGCAATTATTTGACTGGGCTGCTCAAGGGGATCAAGCGACGGGGTCACTCCTTGGGCTTGGCGTTAAGGGTGGTCACTGTCCCCGGGGGTGACTCCTAGCGTATAGGTTCTGGTTAGAATTGTGGCAAGTGCCGAGGTTGGTAAAATTCCAGAGCCGGCAACTACCATCCCTTGTTGGGCTCCGTGGTGGGTGATGCCGCCGGACCTGAATCACTAACAATGTCCTATGGGGTCTTTTTCTAACGTCGTCGAAGCCAAATCTACTACTCGTTACATGATTATTCATACTCCTAACACTTTCCATTCCATCTCTCCATTTCTTATTAACAAACTCATTTTATCTACAATTGGTGAGGTACAAAATGTAAAAAAATTACGCTCTGGGGATTTACTATTGCAGGTGTCTGAAAAATAAGCAATGCAAATCAGTAACATGACAGCACTGGGCTCCTTCCCAATACAAACATCTTACCATAAAACGATGAATTTGTCACGTGGTGTCCTTTCCGAACCCGATTTTATAAAGGTTTCTGAAGCAGAATTTTTAGAAGAGCTTAGAGATCAAAATGTCTGTACCGCTCGTCGCATTAATATTCGCCGAGGTGACAAACTTATTCCCACGCAACATGTTGTTCTGACATTTCAAACGCCGGTTTTGCCTAATTATATTAAAGGTGGATATATTAATTACAAAATCCGACCCTACATCCCCAATCCTTTATGCTGCTTTAAGTGCCAGAGGTATGGGCATTCACAAATCGGTTGTCGAAGCGATTGTGGAAAATGTGCAGAATCTGGCCATGTAATGAATGATTGCACCTCTGACGTGTTGAAATGTATTAACTGTTCTGGCTCACATGCTGCTTTCTCTAAGTCCTGCCCCAAATGGATCTTGGAAAGGGAAATAATTACCGTTAAAATAAAAAAGAATATAACATTCCCTGAAGCCCGAAAAATTGTTAATGATAGAACTCCAAAAGTTGGTGTTTCCTATTCATCTGCCCTGAATTCTATTAAAACCACGTCTTGCTCTCAGACTGATTCAATTATAACACACTGTCACTGCGCAATAACTAATCTAGTGTTGCCTACCGGAAAATCGTCTACCTCCTCTCAGTTTCTGAAACCTTCTATAAGCTCCGAAAAATTATCTCCAAGAAGAACATCCTCCCAAAATAATGATGTCACAAAAAAAGCTGCCAAAAACAGGAAGAAATTGAAATCGCTTGCAACAAGACCTTATGTTGCAGAAGATTTTTTAAAAATTGACAAATCTTCATCAGAATTTTCGGATATGGATCAGGATTCTCCCGCTTCAGTCAAGAAAAATTCTGCAGAGGGTATTAAGAAAAAGAAGAAACCTCCAGATAAAGAGTAAATTTAATGGAAACTCTCTTTTCCAGGAATTGCCACGGGTTACGTAATAAAATATCGCACATTAAAGACCTCATTAACCAAACTCATCCCGTCTGCATTGCGCTCCAAGAAACCTTTCTCAAGCCAAATGATCCTGCAAAAATTCGACGTTACAGCCTCATTCGTAAGGACGTTAATTCTGATCGAGCATCTGGGGGTGTTGCCCTATTAATCTCTCATGACTGTCCATAGTCCGTTATTCATCTACACACGAATCTACAGGCAGTTGCAGTTCGAATAATGGCTCCATCCCTGATAACAGTATGCAGCATTTATTTGCCACCGAATACGCATATAGACCAAAGAGACCTCAATGCCCTCTTAAATGAACTTCCATCCCCTCTAATCCTTGTTGGAGACTTTAATGGTCATAGCCCTCTTTGGGGTAGTGGACGGGTTAATCCTCGTGGTAAACAAATTGAGGAACTAATTGACTCTTACTCTCTTTGCCTCTTGAATAATGGGGAACATACATATTTCCATAAGCAAAATGGAACATTTCACTCATTAGATCTTGCTATTTGCACACCATCTTTAGCAACAAAATTTAATTTTCGAGTGGGAAATGATCTTTTGGAAAGTGATCACTTTCCTATTTTCTTAGAACCCATTCAGTTTAATAATTCCGTAATGAAACGCCCCTCTCGTTATTTATTCTCAAAAGCTGACTGGGCATCCTTCTCTGTTTTAGCAAATATCACAAATACAATGGTAACGGTTGAGGATATAAATGACGTAGACCACCAAGTTACTGAAACATTAATAGGAGCGGCAGATTTAGCTATTCCAAAATCTGGAAACTGCTTTCCAAAATATCGGAAGCCGTGGTGGAACCAAGAATTCACTAAAGCTAGGCAAAGAGAAAAACGAGCATGGAATAAATTCAGAAGGCATCCAACAACAAGAAACCTCATTGTTTATAATGAATCCAAAAGTAAGACACGACAAATTAGAAGACGAAGTCAAAAAGACTGCTGGATGAATTTTGTATCCAGTATTAAATCTTCTGTCTCGGCAAAACAAATGTGGTTATGAGTAAAGAAAGCTTGTGGTATATATCCTGAAATCTCTCTCTCTTGTTTAAAGGTAAATAATAAAGAAGTTAAGAAGCAAGAAATGGCGAATACTCTTGCTGAAGCTTTTGCATCCGTATGCAATTCTAATAATTATACTGAAAGTTTTCGTTCAATTAAACGTCAATCGGAACGAACCCCTTTCCGCTTTAATACAAGGAAATTTTCACCGTACAATTTTGATTTTTCCTTATACGAGCTTCAGCAGGCTTTATCAAATACAAAAGAAACGGCTCCTGGCCCGGATGGGGTCACGTATGCTATGCTTAAACATCTTTCTCGTGATGCTTTATTAAATATTCTGACTATGTTTAACAGAATCTAGAAGGAACATGTTTTCCCTATTCAGTGGAGTAATGCAATTGTAATCCCTATTGTAAAACCTAATAAAGATTAACTAGTTGCTTATGCAAACTTCTAGAGAAAATGGTGAATGCACGCTTGATCCATATTTTGGAGACAAACGGATTCATATCCCCCTTCCAAAGTGGTTTCCGAAAGAGGCGTTCCACTGTTGATAACCTTATCGCTTTGGAGACAGATATAAGAAATGCATTTGTACGAAGAAACCACTTGGTGTCAGTTTTTTTTTGACATGGAAAAAGCTTACGATAGAGTGTGGAGATTTGGAATTTTAAAAGATTTGTTTAATTTTAATTTTCGTAGAAATCTACCTATTTTTATTAAAAATTTCTTAGCTCATAGACTATTTAGAGTTCGTTTGGGGAATACTCTCTCTAACGTACAATGCCAAGAAGAAGGAGTACCACAGGGCAGCGTATTGAGCGTGACTCTATTTATCATAAAACTCAACCAGATTTTATCCATCATTCCATCCACTGTGCATAAAAACATCTATGTAGACGACCTGCAGATTTCTTGTTCTGCTAGGGATATGCGTTTTATTGAACGTCAATTACAACTTGCAATTAACAGCATGGTAGCCTGGTCTGAAGGCAATGGGTTAACTTTTTCTGCTCAAAAAACTGTATACATGCATTTTTGTAGAAGGCCATTACATCCAGATCCTGAATTAACACTGAACGGCAATCCTCTGACTGTTTGCGACACAGCATAAATTCATTGGTGTTATATTCGATAAACGACTGACTTTCCTCCCCCATATTGAGGTTTTACGTAACAAATGTTTACGATCGTTGAATATCCTTCGAGTTCTGTCAAATACTATGTGGGGTGCCGATCGCACTAGTTTGTTGAAAGTATATCGAAGTGTTATTCGTTCCAAATTGGATTATGGCTGCGTTGTATATGGATCAACTCACACTTCTTATTTATCTCGCCTTAATTACGTTCATCATCAGGCTCTACGTGTATGCTGTGGTGCATTTAGAACATCCCCGATTAGCAGTTTATATGTTGAAACTTGCGAACCTTCGTTGTCTTCTAGACGGAAAATGTTAACCGCTTGTTATTACTTCCGTGTTTTATCAAACCGATCTCATCCTTTAAGAAGAATGCTTTTAAATTACAATCAATCTCCTCTATTCAATGTTCGAAAATCTTGTATACCTCCTCTGGGAACACGCATTTTGAAGTTATTACCAGAAATATACCATAATATTGAAATCCACGATGAAAGTTCCTTTTGTATACCACCTTGGTGTCAAAATAATATAGTTCTGCTCCACCCATTTCAAAATTTTGCAAAGTCCCATACTCCCGATTTCATTTTAGAGCACTTTTTTCTGCTCACAGACACATGTACAGTGACTATATTCCTGTATACACGGTTGGTTCCAAAACTGAGTCTCATGTTGGTTATGCTTTTGCTTGTGAGAATGCAGTTGTGAGTTACAAATTACATGAATTTACTTCCGTTTTTACCTCAGAAGTCACAGCTATATATCGAGCTTTACAATATATTGCTAATCATAAGTTTAATAAGGTGATCATTTATTCTGATTCTTGGAGTGCCCTTCAAGCCCTTATTGGAAAGTCGCACGACCATGCATATATTTCTGATATCTGAAATTTACTGAAGGAACTATGTCAAACTGGTTTTGAAATTCTTTTCTGTTGGATTCCTTCCCATGTAGGTATCCAAGGAAATGAAATCGTTGACACTGCTGCCAAATCAGCAAATGAATACCATAAACAAGCCATTACTTATACTGATTTTCCAAAAGTGGCAGTACCAATGGAATCTTGAGACAGAAAACAAACTACACACAGTCAAACCTTTTATTGATCTTTGGTGTTCCTCCCTAAATTGCCGATGCGACGTTATTCTGACGCGATTACGTATTGTGCATTCTCGATTAACACATAAATATATACTTTTCAATCAGCCACTTCCAATTTGTAGTCGTTGTGGGGATAGTTTAACTATCCGACATATTTTGATTGAATGCCAGTCATTGGACCCATTGCGTCTTAAACATTTTAACTCAGTTGTCCCATGTCTTTCCTTTTTAATTGGACATAAACCACATTTTTACATTTTCCTTTATTTAAAGGAGGCAGGTTTCTTCAAAGAAATTTAAATTGTTGTTTCATTCGTTTCGTTGCTCTTATTCTGTTTTTTAGCATTGGATTGTGATTTTTTTAATTGATTTAAAAAGTATTGCCAAGGCCTTCATCTAGTTTCGGCGCAGTTTATCCAAAGAATGGATCTTGCGCTAGTAAAATAGTCACTCAATCAATCAATCAATCTACTTTCTCAGTCCAGAAATTTGATTTCGTTAATAATAGCTGTTTTTTTTATTCTTGATTTTGTTGCACGCATTATTAATAGAGTTTTGAAATACTACTGAGGTGTCATTTATTTTTCTGGAATTTTTTGGTGTTACTATTTTATTTTCTGAATAATAAATATCTTTAACAAACATTTTTCAAAATCTAGGATGATTCTTAGGGCGTATCTTGCATCTTTTGCAAAATTGGTCAGCTATAAGGGATGTTATTGTGGTTTGTATATATCTGTGATCACATAAGAAAATATCACCCAGAACCTTCCAATTAAGGGAAGAGTTTAACTGATTAGGAACATCAGATCTGGCCAGCCAACGCTGTTATTGGATTGGAAAGTTGATGGGGCATCTGATTTGTTTAAAATATATAAATGATTTGCTAAGATAAAATCCATGACTTCATTTCCTCTGTTGTCATTGAACCTCTATCCCCAAAGAGTGTTGTGCCCAATAAAGTCAACGTCTATGATGATCTTTTCCTCCGGCAGGCTGGTAATTATCTTTTGGATTTCTTAGAGAGAAGTTCGGATATTCTGTGCTGGTGAGGAGTAGGCAGAAATTATTATAATGGGATAGAAGGATTTTGACCCCTCAGGGGCTCACCTTCTTTAGGTGGGTACGGGTGTCCCAATCCCGAGGTTCCCAGGGATCTTTACTCCACTCGTATTTATCCTCCCCTATGCCTTCTGCTCTCTGCTTGATCCTTCTTTCCCTCGACGGCAAGCGAGGGAGCTCTCCATTAGAAGCTGTCGCCACTCTGCTTGCTTCCTGCTTCTTATGGACAGCCAAAGTCCCCACGTGTTGGCCGTGCGTGGCGACCCATTAGACGGGTGGTGCATTGTGGTCCCCGATGCATCAATCGGCCGGTGGCTATCAACCTGAGTTGTTAGTTTGCTAGGGATCAAGCGAAGGGGTTACTCCTTGGGCTTGGCGTTAAGGGTGGTCACTGTCCCCGGGGGTAACTCCGAGCGTATAGGTACCGATTAGCGCTAAGGTAAGCGCCGGGGCTGGGAATGGCCAGAGCCGGTGGCTGCCTTCCTTTGTTGGGCTCCGTGGTGGGTGGTGCCGTCGGACCCGAATTACTTTGAATATCGCATGGGGCCTAAAAACCGTTCTCCCTTCAGTGGGCATAAAGTTTTCCATCCACCAAATATTCAGCATTTTGACAAGTTTTTTGTAATCAAGCGCCTATCCGATAATCAAGAGACCTTTTCTTCCGTTTCCCCATTTCTTGTGCAAAAAGCAGTATCGGCTACAGTCGGCGACGTCCTGTCTATTCGAAAAATGAGATCTGGTGACCTTCTAGTTGAAATCAATACCAAAAAACAAGCGCAACAAATAATAAAACTTAAAGCTATCGCAAATATTCCTGTTTCTGTGAAACCGCATGTGTCTCTAAATTTCTCCAAATGTGTTATTACCTGCGGAGAGTTATTTAATGTCCCTTTAGATGAAATATCAATTGAACTGAAACCACAGGGAGTAACGCAAGTTCGCCAGATTACAATTCGGCGAGAAGGTCAAATCCTCCCAACTAAGCACTATATACTTACATTTCAAAGTCCTAAACCCCTCAGGGGCTCACCTTCTTTAGGTGGGTACGGGTCTCCCAATCCCGAGGTTCCCAGGGACCTTTACTCCTTTAATTTTTCTCCTCCTCTTTTGCCTTCTACTGTATGCTTGATCCTTCTTTCCCTCGACGGCAAGCGAGGGAGCTCTCCATGAGAAGCTGTCGCCACTCTGTTTGCTTCTTGCTTCTCATGGACAGCCAAAAACCCCACGTGTTGGCCGTGCGTGGCGACCCATTAGACGGGTGGTGCACTGTGGTCCCCGGTGTGTCAATCGGCCGGTAGCTACCAACTCAAGTTGTTAGTTTGCTAGGGATCAAGCGAAGGGGTTACTCCTTGGGCTTGACGTTAAGGGTGGTCACTGTCCCCGGGGGTAACTCCGAGCGTATAGGTACTGATTAGCACTAAGGTAAGTGCCGAGGTTGGACATGTCCAGAGCCGATGTCTGCCTTCCCTTGTTGGGCTCCGTGGTGGGTGGTGCCGTCGGACCCGAATTTCTTTCAATATCGTATGGGGTCTTCCAAACGCGGTCCCTTCAGTGGGCATCACAAAGTACCGACATCATTTAATTCCTTAAACCATTTTGATTCTTTTTTCGTTATTAAATGTATTTCGGAGAAAAATGAAAATTTTGCAACAGTGTCTCCTTTTCTTGTTCAAAAAGCCATTTCAGCAACAATCGGTGAAGTATCATCCATCAAAAAGATGCGTTCTGGTGATTTATTGGTCGAGGTAAATTCTCGAAAACAATCCCTGAATATTCAAAAACTAAAAGCATTGGCTACAATAGCTGTTAGTGTTAGTCCTCATCAGTCAATGAATACCTGTAAAGGAGTAATTACGTGTGGTGAATTATTTAATGTACCTCTAGATGAAATAACATCCGAGATGAGATCACAAGGAGTTATACACGTCCGTCGTATTACTATTAGACGTGATGGACAACTCCTTGAAACTAAACATCATGTTTTAACATTTAAAACACCTAAATTACCCGATCATGTTTATGCAGGTTACATACGTTTGCCTGTCAGGCCTTACATTCCTAATCCACTTCGTTGTTACCAGTGCCAGAGATTCGGCCATTCGAAAATTAATTGCCGCGGGACACTCGCATGTGCCCGTTGTGCTGGAAAAGGCCATGATGCCCAGCAGTGTTCTGCACAAGAAAAGTGCGTGAACTGCGGTGGTAATCATCCCTCCTATGCTCGATCATGTCCGAGTTGGATTCTTGAAAAACAGATAACCACAATTAAAATAACAGAGAACGTATCTTACACTGAAGCCCGTCGCAGGGTTCAAATTAAAACCCCAATTGACAATATTAGTTATGCCTCAGCAGTTAAAACATCGTTTTGCAAGAATTGTTCTTGCAATAATTGTAAAAGTATTGAATCCGAACCAAATATTGATAAAAAACAAGACTCTGATACAGAAAACTCTACAACTAGTGCAGCTGAAACATCTCGAATAGAAAGAATGAAACCAAAATCAAAAAGAAAATCTCAACCCTCATTAACTTTAAAACTGGCAAAACGTGGGATTTCACAAAAAGACCTTAGATCCAAGTTAAAAAATTCAACAACAAAAAATTCCGTCGCCTTAGGGATGGCAAAGCAGGGTGTCGCCCATAAAGACTTGCCATCTATTTTTGGTGGCACGATAAATAGTGCACACATCAAATTGCACCCATCTGAGGATGACGATGATCTGGAGATGAGTTGCGAATTTTCAGCAACCCCAACTAACGTCTCTAATTCGCCTTCAAAAGCTATCTCTTAATGGGTACCTTCTTCTCTTGGAATTGTCGCGGCATTCGTCCCAAACTTCATGAAGTTAAATCAATTTTAAACAAATATCATCCCATCTGTTTCGGTGTTCAAGAAACATTCTTGACACCCAACATTTCCGTTAAATTGCGCGGATATAACTGTGTTCGGAAAGATGCAGATACTGGAGTTCACGCTTCTGGTGGTGTCTCTATCTTTACATCCAATTTATATCCGAGCACAACTCTCAACCTGCATACTTCTCTTCAGGCTGTGGCTGTGCAAGTTCATACAAAAGCACTGGTTACAGTCTGTTGTATTTATCTTCCACCAAGTGATGTAATTTGTCAAAGAGACCTCGATAATTTAGTGGACCAACTTCCTTCGCCTTTTATCTTATTTGGCGATTTCAACGGCCATAGCACTTTATGGGGTTCAAATAACACAAACTCTCGCGGGCAGCAGATTGAGCAGTTTATTACTAATAACTGTCTCTGCTTGCTGAATAATGACGAAAAGACATACTTCCATGAACCAACCCGTACCTTCCATAGTCTAGACTTGGCCTTATGTTCTCCTGAACTTCTGCCATTGCTAACCTTTGCGGTTATTAATGATTTATATAATAGTGACCATTTTCCTATTATCGTCTGCCATGCTGATAGCGGCGGTGAGACTTTCTGTCCACCATACTTTCTATTCCAGCGAGCAGACTGGACTGCTTTTAAGCAGCTGGCGGAAATTACCGAGTCAATAGTCAATACTGTAGACATCACGGAAGCAATGCGTCTCACCGTTGAAACAATTTTGAATGCTGCCAACAACTGTATCCCAAAGTCTTCCCCAAGTCTCCGAAAATTTCGTAGACCTTGGTGGAACGAAGCCTGTCGGGAAAGTCATAAGCACCAAAAACGACTTTGGAATATCTTCCGAAGGTACCCTACGACAGAGAACTTAGTAGCTTTTAAAAGAGCAAAAGCCGTCGCTCGTTGCATCCGTCGCCGAAGTCAAAGGGAATCATGGATTAGCTTTGTTTCTTCCATCACATCTACTACTTCCAGTAAAGCTTTATGGAAGAAGGTAAAGGCGGCTAATGGTATATATAATGAATCGTCTATTCCTATATTAAAGGCAGGAAATATGACGCACTTCGCTCCATTAGACATAGCAAATATTCTCGGTCAAGCATTCGCACAGGTTTCCGCTATCGATTCATACAGTCCAGCTTTTCTGGCAATTAAGAATCGCGCGGAACGGTTGCCTTTGCGTTTTAATGACCGCAGTATCTGTCCTTACAATGGTAAATTTAATATGTATGAACTGGAAGCAGCGTTATCTAAGACTCACGATACTAGTCCAGGGCCAGATGGAATTACTTATAGCATGCTCCGCAATTTAAATTCTACTTCTCTTTCCAATCTGTTGTTATTATTCAACAGAATTTGGACTGAGCAGATTTACCCCACCCAATGGCAAGAAGCTACTGTGGTTCCTATCCTAAAACCTGGCAGGGATTCATCCAACCCTCTTAATTACAGACCAATTGCACTGACAAATTGTCTATGTAAAACCTTTGAGCGCATGGTCAATGCTCGCCTTATGTACGAATTGGAGAGACAAGGTTGCATATCCCCGTTGCAGAGTGGTTTCCGCAGGGGTAGATCGACTTTTGATAACCTAATTTTATTGGAAACCCAGATACGCAACACATTTGTTAGGAGGAACCACCTTGTCTCCATATTTTTCGACATGGAGAAAGCGTATGACCGGGCATGGCGCTACGGCATACTTTCTACGATTTTTAACTTCGGTTTTAGGGGAAACTTGCCCATTTTTTTACAAAACTTTTTATCTCATCGAAAATTTCGTGTCCGTGTTGGCAATTTTTATTCTGATTCTTTTATCCAAACTGAGGGTGTTCCACAGGGTAGTGTTCTCAGTGTTACTCTTTTTATAGTTCATCTGAGTCAAGTTTTATCTGTGTTACCATCGTCTGTTAATGGAACTCTTTACGTTGATGATCTGCAGGTCTCATGTCAAGGCAGTAACATAAATATCATAGAGCGTCAATTACAGAATGCAGTTAATAAGATTGTAAAATGGTGCAACAATAATGGGCACACTATCTCTCCAGAAAAGAGTAAGTGCATTCACTTTTGCCGGAAAAGAATCATCCACCCAGATCCGAATATTTATATTCAAAACATACTCATTCCTGTGGTGAGTGAAGTGCGGTTTTTGGGGGTGACATTCGATAAGAAACTTACCTTCCTTCCGCACATTTTGCAGCTGCGGAGAAAATGCGAGAGAACGTTAAATATATTGAAAGTGCTTTCCAAAACATCATGGGGTGCTGATAGAACCTCTCTTCTCCGCATTTATGAAGCAATTATCCTCTCCCGCATTGACTATGGCTGCATGGTATATGGTTCCGCGCGCCCTACAGTTTTGCGGCGACTGGATACTATCCATCACACAGCTTTGAGGATATGCTCCGGAGCATTTCGCACTTCTCCAGTTGAGAGCCTATATGTCATTTGTCACCAGTTGCCTCTTAATTTGAGACGCAAAAAATTATCTGTTGTGTATTATTTCCGCACTCATTCCGTCCCTCATCATCCCATCTGTCAATGGAAGTGTCCAGTTGGTCTCCGTAGACTTTATGATGCCCGCCGTTCTTGCATTCTTCCATTCTCTGAGAGAGTCAAACTGGTACTACATGACTCGGACCTCAACGATGTTAGAATTAAAGTTAACGACCCATTTATTTTCCCACCTTGGGATATTCCTGACTTTTCATTTTTAAATCCATTTAATGGTTTCGACAAGTCGTCAATAACACCTGTGGTCTTCCAACAACTCTTTTTGCTTCATCGTTGTCAATATTCTTTATTTGTTCCAATTTACACGGATGGCTCAAAATCAGTGGGACATGTTGGTTGTGGTATTGTACTGCCATCTGAAATACTGAGTCACCGTCTTCATAATTGCTGCTCTGTTTTTACTGCTGAGTTACTGGCAATTTTTGGGGCACTCCAAAAGATTTCGCCTTCTTTACAGCGCAATTTCATTATTTATTCCGATAGCATGAGTGCTTTGGAAATGCTGTCTAACTATAATAACTGGATGCACCCAATCGCTATTCGCATTTTACTTATTTTGCAATCTTTGAAGAATGATGGTTTTGATATTAAATTTTGTTGGGTTCCGGGTCACGTTGGCATTTCAGGTAATGAAAAAGCCGATTCTGCTGCAAAATCTGCAACGGTGTTTATGAGGACTGGACTCCCTTTTTGTGACGTTAAAATGGCATTCTCCCGTCACATACATTCTTCTTGGCAAGAGTCATGGGATCTGCAGATCCACAATAAATTACACGCCATTAAACCTATTATTAGTTCTTGGCCTTTACTTCCTACACGTGAGACCGATGTCAAACTGACTCGTCTCCGAATAGGACACACTAGATACACTCATAGGCATCTTCTTTTTGGTGAGAGGAAACCAATGTGTCCTGCTTGCCATGTTGATTTTAATGTAAAACACATTCTTGTTGAATGCCCTGTTTTTAAAACTCAACGTATATTTTATTTCCATACATCATCAACAATTTTACAGGAATTATTGGGTGAAAATTTCCATCCCAATATTTTTAGATTTTTAAAGGCCATTCGTTTTTATACTTGCATTTAGCACTTTTTACCTTTTGTTTGTGCTTTGGTTTTGTCTCAATGTTTTAATTTTCATTTGTTAACACCTATGCTAATTTTAAATTTGTATATTTCCAATATAGTTTTATGAAAGTTTATATAAATATTGTGGAATTATTATTGAATTATTATAAATACTCTTAATTTATTTTACCTTTTGCTTGGCGCAGTATAACCAAATATGGTTCTTGTGCCATAAAACCACAAACAAACAAACAAACAAACAATCCGGACTACATATATGCTGGTTACATTAAGCTTCCTGTAAGACCATATATACCAAATCCACTCAGATGTTTTAAATGCCAGCGCTTTGGGCATTCGAAAGCAAATTGCCGCGGGACCGTCACTTGTGCCCGCTGTGCTGAGAAGGGGCACGAGAGTCAAGAATGCTCCGCAACAGAGAAGTGCGTAAATTGTAAGGGTGAACATACCTCCTTTTCTCGCTTATGCCCACGTTGGAAAATCGAAAAACAAATCACAACAACAAAAATTAAAGATAATATATCATACCCTGAGGCTCGTAGGAAAGTTCTCTCACAAACACCTTCCCCTGGCGTAAGTTACGCATCTGTAGTGCAGAAAAATTTCTGTGAAAATTGTACCTGTCCTAACTGTACCCAAAATACCACCGGCCGTAGAATATCTCATACACAATCATCTAATTCTGATACAGAAAAATCTGTTGATAACACGCTTGAATCTGAAAAGCTAGATAAGAATAAACGAAAATCAAAGGCAGTTAAATCTCTTAAATTGAAGCTTGCAAAACGTGGATTGTCGAAGAAAGACCTATCTTCACAGTTAAAGAAATCAACAATAAAAAATTCGGTAACTTTGGGACTTGCTACTAAAGGTATAGCCCATAAGGACTTAACGTCCATTTTTGGAGGCATATCAAATAGTCCCGATTTAAAACTCTACCCTTCAGAGGATGAAGCTGAATTTGACATGAGTTGTGACGTTTCAGCACCTCCAACTGCTATTAATCCACCTGTTCGAACTAGAATTTCTTAATGGGTACCTTCCTTTCTTGGAATTGTCGCGGCATTCGGTCCAAATTGCAGGATATAAAGTCCATAATTAACAAATTTCATCCCATCTGTTTTTGTGTCCAAGAAACTTTTTTGACACCAACTATCCCTTTAAAACTGCGTGGTTTTAGTTGTGTTAGGAAAGATGCAGAAACAGGCTCTCACGGTAGTAGAGGTGTCTGCATCTTCACGTCTAACTTGTATCCAAGTTCACCACTCACTTTACATACTTCCATACAGGCTGTGGCCGTACAGGTTCATGTAAGAGCATTGGTCACAGTCTGCTGCGTTTATCTACCACCAAATGATGCAGTTTGTCAACAAGATCTCGACAGCTTAGTAAACCAACTTCCTAAGCCTTTCCTACTACTCGGCGATTTTAACGGACACAGTACTTTGTGGGGTTCGGATAGAACAAACTCTCGTGGGCGACAGATAGAGCAGTTCATATTTAATAATTGCCTCTGTCTGATAAATAATGACGAAAAAACTTACTTCCATCAACCCACAAGAACATTCCATAGTCTCGATCTGGCCGTTTGTTCTCCTGAAATTCTCCCTTTGCTCAGTCTCACAGTTGAAAGTGATCTCTATAACAGCGATCACTTTCCTGTAATAGTTTCACTTGCGAACATTGGTGAGGTAACTTCATGTTCCCCTCGTTTCTTATTCAAACGTGCTAACTGGAATGCTTTCTCACAACTTGCAAATATTACAGAAACAATGGTCAGAACGGCAGACATCTCGGAAGCTGTACAAAATGTTATTAATATCATAATGAGCGCAGCTAATAAAACCATACCAAAGAGTCGTCCACGTTTCAGAAAATATCGACGACCATGGTGGAACGAAGCTTGTCGCGACAGCTATAAGATTCAAAAAAAAATGTTGGAACATATTTAGAAGGTACCCAACGACTCAAAATCTTGTTGCTTTTAAACGAGCCAAAGCCCTTGCTCGCCGAATTCGCCGTCAAAGTCAAAGGGAATCATGGGCATCTTTTGTTAGCTCCATAACATACTCCACTTCTAGTAAAACATTGTGGAGCAAAGTTAAGGCTGCCAATGGTATTTATCACGAATTTTCTCTCCCTGTTTTGAATACAGGAGGAGTGAAACGCTCCGCTCCATTGGACGTTGTTAACATTCTTGGTCAAACATTCGCGAAAGTTTCTGCAATAGATTCATATAGTTCTGAATTTATGTCAATCAAGAATCGCATGGAACGGTCGCCATTGCGTTTTAATACAAAAAGAACTTTTCCATATAATTGCAACTTTAGAATGTCTGAAATGGAAGCAGCGTTATCTCGCACCCGTGATACCAGTCCCGGGCCGGATGGAATCACATATAACATGCTTCGCCATTTGAATAGAATTTCCCTTTCCAATTTATTATATTTATTCAATAGAATTTGGAATGAGCAGAGATACCCTCATCAATGGTGCGAAGCTATTGTGATTCCAGTGCTAAAACCTGGCAAAGAATCGTCGAATCCATTGAATTATAGGCCAATTGCTCTGACGAGTTGTCTCAGTAAAACCTTTGAACGCATGATAAATGCCCGCTTTGTGTTTGAACTAGAGAGGCAGGGATGTATCCCCCCGATGCAGAGTGGTTTCCGAAAAGGGCGATCCACTTTTGATAACATGATCTTTCTGGAGACCCAAATTCGCAACGCTTTTGTCAGGAGGAACCACCTTGTTTCTGTTTTCTTTGACATTGAAAAAGCATATGACCGTACTTGGCGATATGGCATTCTTTCTACCATTTTTAATTTCGGTTTTAGGGGAAATTTGCCAATCTTTTTAATGAATTTTTTAGCTTATCGAACGTTTCGAGTTCGCTTGGGTAATTTTTATTCTAATTATTTTATTCAAACTGAGGGTGTTCCGCAAGGAAGCATCCTCAGTGTTACACTTTTTATCCTGCATTTTAGTGCGATACTTAATCAATTGCCATTTTCTATTCATGGAAGTATTTACGTTGACGATCTGCAGATTTCTTGTCAAGGAAGTAATATGCGTTTGATTGAGCGTCAGCTACAGAACGCAATTAACAAGCTGGTAAGATGGTGCGATACTAACGGACACAAAATATCACCTGAGAAATGTCGGTGTATTCACTTTTGCAGAAAACGAAACATTCATTTGGACCCTGTATTATATATACGCACTATCCCCATTCCTGTCGTAGAGGAAATAAAATTTTTAGGAATCTACTTTGATCGGAAACTAACTTTCCTTCCACATATTCAATTTTTGAGAAAGAAATGTGAGAAAACTTTAAACATTTTGAAGGTTCTTTCCAGAACAACTTGGGGTGCCGATAGAGCCTCCCTTCTCCGTGTTTACCAAGCTGTTATCCTTTCTCGCATCGACTATGGATGTATGGTTTATGGGTCTGCTCGCCCGAGCTTTTTACGGCGTCTAGATACCATCCACCATTCTGCATTGCGAATTTGCTCCGGCGCCTTTCGAACGTCTCCCGTAGAAAGCCTCTATAATATCTGCCACCACTTACCACTTGACTTAAGGCGTAAAAAGGTATCCATTTTATATTTTCTACACACGCAATCCAATTTAAAGCACCCATTGCATGAAATGACACTTCCGGCTAGTCTTCAGAGACTTTTTGACGCTCGTCCTTCTCACATACGACCTTTTTGTGAGAGAATGAAAATGCTTCTGAATGCCTTGGAATTTAATGATGTTACGATTAAATCAGTTTCTTCTTTTCAATTCTCTCCTTGGAATACTCCAAAAATTTCCTTTCTGAATCCATTTTCTGGATTCAATAAAGACACAACAGCACCAATTGTTTTCCAGCAGCTTTTTCACTATCATCGCGGTCAATATTCTTCATTTGCCCCAATTTTTACAGATGGTTCGAAATCGGATGGACATGTTGGTTGCGGCATCATATTTCCATATGAGACACTGAGCTATCGATTGCAAAATTGTTGTTCAGTGTTTACTGCTGAGTTGGTTGCAATTTTATGTGCTCTTGAAAATATCTCACCACCTTCTCAGGGCAAATTTATAATCTATACTGATAGCATGAGTGCATTGGAGACGTTATCCAACTACCATAGTCGAATGCATCCGATTGCAGTTGATATATTGTCCCTTTTACGGACGCTTCAAGAACAGGGTCTTAATATTTTATTCAGCTGGGTACCAAGTCACGTGGGCATTGTTGGAAATGAAGCAGCAGATTCCGCTGCAAAACATGCTTCCTCTGCGATAAGTCAAAGCATCCCATTTTGTGACTTCAAAAGAGCCATTGTTTCCAGGCTGCTATCAATATGGCAAAGCAAATGGGATCTACAGACTGAAAATAAGTTGTATTCCATTAAACCCTCCATCAGCGTCTGGCCTATGATTCCTATACGAGAGTTCGATGTTAAATTGACTCGCCTCCGTATAGGACACACCCGGTTTACTCATCGCCATCTGATCTTGGGGGAAAGGATTGCGATGTGTCCCACTTGTCGCATTGCTTTTAGTGTGAAACATGTTTTAATTGAATGTCCAGATTTTAAAGCTTATCGTTGTAAATATTTTAACTCTTCTTCCCTTAACTTGAAAGACCTGGTGGGTGAAAAATATCACCCAAATATTTTTAA
>JAOUZG010037836.1:0-15256 GCA_026289955.1 Argiope argentata
CTCATGCATGTTTGCTCATATCCCATAAAAAAACAATGGATTAATAATTTGTTTTGTGAAATTTAGACTATAATAGTAATTCAATGTCATATTTTGATTTTAGTCGGTTCGTAAAATGGCGAATAAAAATATCCGATATTCTGGTACTTGTGCATAACTTACCTGCCAATGATTAATCTCCAACTTTAAACCTCAAACTAGCTACTCCTATTTCTACGGTTTTGTAGATTTTAATGGCACAAAAACCATAACTGCCCATACTGAACCAAAAGTAGGTTTAATATGTTTAATTTAGTTATATTGTATTCAGATTTGATTTTAACCTTCTAAGAAACCAGATAAGAAATTTTTAAATACCCACATTTGATTCATTTATACATAGTTTTCAATATCCATATGAAAGATTAATTTTCCAGAAGTTTTCTAGCTTATAATGTACTCAATATAGTAGTTGTGCTTTATTAACTGAATGGTATTAATCACTTTAGTATTGCGAACGGTCCAAAAAACTTTATCACCCATTTATTGTTTTAAAAAATATCGCATTTCCTATTTATTTCATTTCATATATTCACGGGCTCAAAATGACATTTTTCGGGGTTTTATTTGCTGCAGTCATTGACTTATTTTTTTAATCAGAGCTTTTGTAAATGCAATGGCAACGTGTTATTAAAATATATTCTTCTTTATGCTTGTGAGATGATATAATAGATTCTTTGAGATTCTCGTGCAGATAAAAAAAATTTAATTTTTCTCCTACGGATTTTTGTTGACGCCAAAAACATCATCCCCAAAACAACATCATGTTCTGACATGATAATAAACATCAATTGTTTGAAGCCGGTACAATTTTTTTTAAAAAAGTACTTTTCGAACGAACCATTTTTCTCTGGAACTAAAAGGTTATTCCGTATATTATTTTAGAACACTACTCAACTTTATTTTCTTTTCATAATCGAATTTTAGGATGGCTGAAAAATCAATCATATTCTTATAAAGACATTATTCTTATAAAAAGACACCCTTTTGTGAAAATTTGAGCGACAGCTCAATTCTTTAATTTTCAAAAACTTAAAACAGTCAGAGATAAAAGTACACCTGAATGAATTTCAATCCGAAATTCCATTTCACATTATTCTTTAAATTCTGAATTTTAACAAAGATAAATAGCATCTTATCTCATACTCCTGTCATTTTTTTTCTTCTTCTTCCGTTTGATTTTCGGAATTTTTCCATTTATTTTCCTAAGAGAATCACTCATTGCTGAGTTCCAGAATCCATTCAACAACTGCGACTGTTTTAATCGATTTCTAAGACAGTGTTTGAAATAAAAAGAAGGGGGTAACTCAAGAAATTAGAAAACTTCTCCGAGACAGCAACGATCAAACTGTGAGGAGTAATTGGCTTCGTGATGGATTGAGAAAAATTCAGTTTCAAAGATTCGTTTTTTCAAAATAGTTTAATTCGGATTTGACCTTTTATTTTAGTAGTTGGGTTTCTATGATACCACGAATTGTCTGAAAGATGAAAAATACAAATACCTCATTCGAAAGAATGAAATATTAAAAAGTTTAAAGTCCTCATTACTTTTTCGATATTTTGCAATCATATGGATGAATCAGATATTCAACAACATACGTAATAATTGTCATCTTAAATAAGATTATTCATAAAATCAAACTCCTTATCTTTTATTTAATTCTTCATGCTTCTGAAGTCGAATTTTAATTTTAAACTATCGTTTTAAAAAAGTTTGCTCCGTATTTCCATTTTTTTTATTTCCGAAAAAAAGCAAAAAAAAAAAAAAGAAAAGAAATTTCTGAAAAAAATAAAGATTAATATGAAATCTTCTATGCCTATTTCAATGTATCATGTCAGAACTATATTTCTTGAATGACCAAACACCACGTGCTCGTGCAAGTTAAATTACATTTTAATTCATTTTAATGGTGTCATCGAATAAATCACTTTAGTATTGCAAAATAAAAAAATTGTCTCGTATTGATTGTTTAAAAAAATATCACAATTCCTATTTATTTCATTTCATATAATCACTTGCTCAAAATAACATTTCTCTAGGTTTTATTTGCTGCAGTCATTCACTTATTATTTTTTTAATCAGAGTTTTTATAAATGTAACCTCAACGCATTATTAAAAGCTGATTTTTTTGAGATGTTCATGCATTTAATAATTTTTTTTCACCTGCGGGTTAAATTTTTTTATTTCTCGTCTACGGATTTTTGTTGACGCCCAAAACCTCATCCCCAAAACAACATCATGTATTGACTTTATAAAAAAGTCTTTATTGTATATATATAGTAAATATTAAAATACCCAGAAATCGTTGGAAAGAATTATTTGGAATTGAAATGTTCCTTTTGGAAGGAATAAACTTCGACTCTCCACCTTTTTTTTAGCATTTTCAGTCATTTACTTAAGGAATAGAAAAAATTAATTGATTGATTATGATTAAATATATTACAGTCAGATATAATTGGAATTGACTATTTAAAATCCATTTGTTCCAATCGGAAGGATCCAAATGGAACCATTAACGCAAGCGCATGCGATAAGTGTGTAGTCAAATCGTACTCTTGGCTATATTGGAGCTACTTGAAACAAGAGACGCTCATTTCGGCTTAAAAACGCTGATGCATCAGCGAATTTTATCATGGCAAGTGCCATTAGGAACAGCAACAAAAATGCATCTACTTTGAGTGAAGCATACATAATAATAATAGAGTACTGGTTAAAACAAGTGAAAAATGTATGCGATTAAAAAGTGTTTATGAATAGTGTTTTTTATGATTGAGTCATTACCTACGCGATTTCGAACTCCAATATTTCTTTGCCTTCAATTATTCAAAAATCTTCAAAAAAACCCCTCATGGTCTCACATGATAATGATGTACATCATTCAAAAATGAGCATCACAATGCTATTGCAATTTTTTAACATCCTTTGAATCTAAATGGTAATATTTACTTTTTTAATTTATACCAATCATTTTGCTGGGATTCTGGAAATGTTATTTTAATTATAACTAGTTACATAGTTTTTTTTTACTTTCTAATCTTATTTTACATCTTCCTGAGTTCGAAAAACCCATTTTTGAAATATGTGCTTAAGTCTTCTGTGGCAAAGATAAATCAAAATCAGTTTGAGCTAGAATGTTTGAAATTTGGTAAACGATTTTGAAACCAAATTTGATTATTTTTTCAAATTTTTACCAAAATCTCTTCAAATTAAGTCCGTTTGTCCTAATATTTGAATGTAACCACTCAATAATTATAAAAAGTTAAAGATCTAGATTGATAAAGTAAGATCTAAAGATCTAGATTGATAAGCCATACAGATTTGGTATCTACAAAGAACATACTTGTCATATTTTCAGTAGAGTCCATTCAACTGCTGACCATCTATGTGTCTGTACTTTCAGACAAGTTTATACATAATAAAAAAAACAGTGACTTTAATAAATAACTTTTCTACGGGTTTTTATGATTAAAAGGGTAATTTTTTGTCTAATTTTTATTTTATTATATTAAGAAAAACGTGCTTAAAACGTAAGTAAAATTTTTGAATACTTTTAAATGATGTCGGAGTTTAATCGCCAAATAACTCGCCAAGGATGATGCAATGGAATCAGTAAAAGTGTTAATACAGGTCAAAAAATATTTCGCAACTAATGTATGTGAAGATTTCTCCGGCATGATAATTTTATTAATGAGTATGTAAATAACTTTTTGGGACTTTTTTTATTATTATTAATTCAGATATATACGGTACATAATTTGTTTTTAGGTTAGTTAGGTGACCAAGCTTTGATGTACAACCATTTAGTGATTTGCGAGATTGATATGTTTTCGGTAGAACTTTGTTTGGTTTTACATCGCCGTAATGTTTTTACGTTACCTAATTCGAACTTTCTTGTTCATTTTCCTTGAATTTTTCTTGCTTTACGTATTCCTTTCGGCTACTCTCATTATTTCCGATTAAATTGTTTCTACTTGTATTCCACTTTTCAGTATTTAATGATTTTTTTCTGTATTTCCGTTAATTTGTTGCAGCTTTTATCAAAACATTATGTTTGAAAACGTTATTGCTGCCATTTTCGCCACATTCAGTCATTTCGGTAAAATTTTGGCGACTCGTTATTTTTTTGGAATTTTTTTTCAACTGCATCATAATGATACGGATTGATAATATTTTACGTTGGGTGCATACCGTGCTACACATGCCAAAATTTCCATGAGTACCGAGTTGTGTATAAAAACTAGTAATTATATAATTGGACATGCGTTAAAAGCAAAAATAAATTAATAAACATGAATTATATATTTTAAGTAATAAATATTTCTAAATCTATTTTTATTAAATTAGTCTAAATGATGTTGATATCAAATAATTTAGTACAAATTAGATACAAGCAGTCTTGGTCTCAAAGAAGCTTTCCGTTGATTTACAATTTAAATTTGTTAAGCTTTATTTTTGGCATTTAATTAGTAACTAAATTATATCCTAAAATTTTAATTGTGAATATATATTTTTTAAAAATCAAGATGGCGCGAGAAAAGATGTTTGAGCCTGGTTTCCAAAAGGCGTTCAGTGAAGCTATTGAAAAACAGAATAAGGTAAGAACAACATTTAAAGTATGGAAGATTCTATAGAAGCGTTAACCCTGTACATGTGATAAAGGGCATCGAGATTTTCCAGACTTGAAAGGCTACTTGGCAATCCTAATGGCGAGCAAAAAGTATCAAAAAAAATTTTCGCCAATTTGGCGATTTCAATTATTAAACTATATATTATGTGATTCGCAAACTCACAAATTTTCATAATAAATAATAATGCACTTGAGTATAGGTACTTTTCCGTTAGCAGGGGGCAAGCAAAAAATAGCCAAATAAAGTAGAATTCTGTCAATATATTTGCATTTCCTGAGTATATTCTTATAATTTGGCGAAATTTTTTCTTGGTGTTTTTCGATCGCTGCTACATCCGAATTGAATCCTTGTAAAATACACAAGAGTCTCCAAATTAAGCGTTAAATTGAACATGTTTGCGACCCAAACACTTGTGGTTATTTCAATCATTCCAGTTTCTCATATTATATTCTAAAGAATACTAAATACATTGTTTCTTTCAATTCTGTAATCTAGTGACTTAATTCACTAAAGTTTCCGATTAGGTTTTCCGATTCATCCGATGTACATGTTCGTCTAAATTTAAATGTAAAGAACCGTCTCCATAATAAAAAATATTTTTCCATAATAAAATTTAAAAATAACCGTCTCCATAATAAAAAAATATTTTTCCATAATAAAATTTAAAAATAACCGGCTCCATAATAAAATGTATCAGTTAATGAGGAAGGATTGGCAATTCATTGACGGTAATTTCTTTCATCTTGGTACTTTTCCGTTAGCCGAGCGGCAGCGAAAAATCGCCAAGGAAATTTGGCGAACTTCTACATTATTTGGCGATTTATCGCTGCCCTCCCGGCAAACGGACGGAAAAATACCTTCATCTTTAAAATCAATAATTTTGATGTCTTTTAATATAAGCAGCATAAACAGATGCTTGTTTTCTTCTCGTTAAAAGTGCTCTTATAGGTTTGGGTACTTTTCCGTTAGCCGGACGAAAACGAAAACTCGCCAAATAAGGTAAAATTCGACAAAAATTTTTAAAGCAAAAAATTGGCAAATAATGTAGAGCTCCGCCAAATCTCTTTGGCTAGTTTTCGCCCAGAAAACGGAAATGTACCTAAGTTTATAAGGCCAATTTGGTTTTAATGCTACATTGGACGAGTTTGGGCTCTTTCACCGTTTATTACTTCGAACAAATTATTTACATCGATAATTCGTTATTTATAGTAACGCAATTCATTTTTGTTAGAAGCCTCTATTTCTAAATCCGATAGGACATTCTCATTCAAGATAGAGGTAACCACTTACGAGCATTTAATGATCAGCATAATAAAGTCAGCACTGTAAGGAAAAAATTAGTATATTATAGTTGTACCCCAGATTCCTAAGATTAGCTCATCTATTTATGTCAAGCCGACAGCATAATAGTTAAATCGTATGACATTAATTGTAAAAGAATTGCGGGTTAGAAATGACCGTTCTAAGAGTATTTTCAATAAAAGATCGCCGTATTTGACCAATTTGGCAATATAGGTGCATTGGCGACATAATGAGGTCACAGCCGTTTGTTACTAAATGTGTAGTAGAAATTAAGATATAATTTTTTTGTCTTTATAGAATAGTGGAGAAATTTCCAGACTTACCTGGAAGAAACATGACGATTTTGGGTTTGCCCCGCCCACTTCAGTGGGACACTATTTAAGACTCGCCTTAAAGGCGGGTAGCCAGTGGAGTTCGAAGGAAGCTACGTGGTTAGCTGAGTTAGAGAGAGAGTCTTCTCTCGCTGCCGCTCGAATTTATAGCTTCGCTGTATGAAATTAGCGGATTATGTAGAGTTAATTCGATATGAATCTTTGTAGCTTAAATTGCGAATATTTAATACGTGTTTTCATAGACAACAAATTCGGCAGTTCTTATCACTATTGTGTGAGAATTACTACTATTATTCGTAACAATATAAGGTACCTAGGTATTATACCGTCGATGGGCCAACGGTCGCCAATCATCTCGAGTCAATTTACTTAGGTGGCCAGAACTCTTTGATACAATTCACTGCCATTTTTTTGTCCATTTTCACGTATAAACTCAAATCCATTCAAACACGTATTTTTAGATGGAATAGTTCCATATTTTTGGAAATACTTCATTGCATCTTTTTTTGTTGGCAAGCAAATCCAGAATTTTAATTATTTTAACGAGTCAGAAAATCAGAGCAGAAAAAGCACTTAATGATACTCTGCGAAACAAAAAAAAAAAAAATGTGGACGACAGTTAAAGTTTGCACAATTTTAACCACTTAACTTTTTTAATTTCTTTACTATCGAATAAGATGACATCTTCTATTTTGAGAATTTTTTTTTAATTTTTATTCAAATGGAAATCCATTGAATACTTGACTTATCTATGTACTCGAAATAATTTTAATATTCAAATATAATAGTTATAAATACTTCATTTTTGCTTACGACTATCAAAATTCGTTAAATCGATGCAAGAATGGCACTCGGACAAAACAGTTAAGAGGTTAAAAATAATGGTGGTTTTTCGCCATTTTTGGCAGTTTAGCAACTCATTGGCGATGACCTCAAATTTGGAGATAAGAATCGACGGCTTAATGCGTAAGGACCCAGTATACTAATATCAAATGAAATAAGTTAGCAAGAGTTAGCTCCTTATTTGAGAGTTGCTAAATTCTAAGCCGAATGAGACAATTGGAGTAATTCAGAAAGTGAAATTTTCCTCACTTTGCTTATTTATTTATATTTTTCTAATGTCTTAGGGTTAATGTAACATCATCGATTGATATCTAGCTCATATCTAAAACATCAGCTAACAAGAGGCAACCTTTACATATCAACCCATTGAGATTATGAACTTTCATTGTAAGACTGGAGAGAGATGGTAAATTTTTGAAAAATAAGTTACATCGCTCATGTATATTGAAATACCTAAACACGAATGATTTTAGAAATAAAAGTGCTATGCTTGGCAACATGTGTAGTAATATTATAGCATGCTTTCTTTACATCTCATGTCATGTAAAATCGTATGCTGATCTAATAGATCCGTCAAAAGAGACATCTAGGAGGCATTTGCGCCCCTCCACACACCATCAAAGTGAACTGGAACGAAGACGATCTGAGTGATGAGAGTGAATCGGAGAATTGCGATTCGTGTGGAAAACCAATTACTCCCGATGATAAGATTTCTGCTGAAGAAGATAAGCGAATGGAAAAGAAGAGTGCCAATTACCAAAAATATATAAAAGGTAAAAATTTCAACTATCGATAAACAAGTGTATTATTCAAACTAAGTAATCATTAAATAATGTAATAAGATACGAAAAGAAGTTTTCATGTTAATTTATTACCATGCTTCCTATTGCCTGTTAGTCATTGGTTATCATTTAATTTCCTTTCTTATTTTCTGGTTAGTTTAGTTTAGTTTTAATTACGTTCCGTTGTAAAGCCACGCTAGGATTATTTTGGAACGGGCTTAGTAATTTAGAATTACTGTCAGATGAAGAGGACGACATCTGAGCTGGGACCACATCACCCCCCACCACACCAGCGGGGGGACGTTTGGCCCTGACAGCTTTAACGTGAGACAGAGCCCTCCCCCCTCTTCACGCTATGATTTTTCTATTGAATCAGGTATTAAACCTGAAACACTACGGCCCTTCTCTTTCTTTCTGATATACATTGTATAGAGAAGGTATTATAGTTTTCAAAAAAATTAAACACGGGATTTTTAACAATTTTTCATATTTTAGACAAACCTTATTTCAAAAATCATATTTTTCGAAATGCTAATTGGTCTAAAACAAATTAAATCTAAAATTATCTGAGAAAGACGATTAAATCTTGTATACAGTCTTTATACAGATTTTTCTCAAACTTTGAGTAAAATACTTTCGATGTTAGTCTATCTGTCCAGATTTTCAAATATAAGTTATCATAATAATTAGAAAACGAAGAGAGCCATGTAAATAAGAGCCATATAGCATCTATACATCATTGTATCTACACTATTGCAAGCTTTGTAGCATTTATCAATCTTATTATTATTTTTTATTTTATTATTATTTACATTTTCTACTTTAATATTTATTTTCTATTACCTTCATTTTTAACCAATTATCCTATTATTGCTAACTTTATCTCCAATACCGATCTTTCCATTGATCTCATTTAAAATATTTATATATCTCTATTCTTTATAATGGGACTAATTGTACAGGATAGTAATATATTATATACCTAATAATATGTTTTTGCCTCTAGATCCTGAAGATTTTGGCAGTCGAGAGCAAAATTCAGAAACAGGGGCTAAGTATATATTCCCCTTGTGTAATTATTGTGATTTTGGATGGAGATATGACTCAAGAAAAAAGATCGTCTGTCCTCATCATGGGGCTTTCCGGGGACCCTTTTAAACATACTAGTGAAGATCAGCATCTCCCGGAAAAAAAACGAAATTAAATAAAAATCTTACAAAAAATATTCACAGCCTCGTCTCGTAACCATCAACTTAAACATTGTTAAATCACACAAAAATGAGTCTTGAATCATTTCTATTAAATTGTCAAGCGTTAAATCAGACAAAACGAGTCTTTAATCATTTCTATTAAAATTTCAACTGTTAAATAACACAAAACGAGTATTTAATCATTTCTATTGAATTTTCAAGTGTTTAATCACACAAAAAGGAGTCTTTAATATTTTCAATTGGATTTTCAAGTTTTCAATCACACAAAAACGGGTCTTTAATTATTTCAATGAAATTTTCAAGTGTTAAATCACACAAAACGAATCTTTGATCATTTTCATTACATTTTCAAGTGTTAAATCACACAAAACTTGTTTTTAATCATTTCTATTAAATTTTCAAGAGTTAAATTACACAAAAGGAATTATTAATCATTTCTATTAAATTTTCAAGTGTTAAATCCCACAAAAACGAATCTTTAATCATTTCTATTAATTTTTCAAGTGTTAAATCACACAAAACGATTCTTAAATCATTTCTATTCAATTTTCTAGAGTGATTAATATTTCGCATAACGATAAATTTGATTAAACTCCCAATCATCATTAAAATAATTGCTTCTTTTTCTAAAGATAGTTCTCTGAAAATAAAGATTTACTACTTTCTGATTTTATTCAATTTCGGTTGTTTTTAATGGCGCTTGCATTGGACAAGCCCGCTTATGGCCGTCAGCGATTTTAAGCCTATTGAACATCTCTTGTTTTTGTATTACCAACTACAGTCAAGATTACGACTTAGAGACTGAGCCCATTCACTCTCCCAGCCCCTTTTTATAAGGCGCATTTACAAATTTCATGCATAGTACAGATGAAGAACGACCATCGCAAAACTGGGATGCCCAGATCACGGGAAAGACTGGCTACCCCTGTGCCACGACTACCGATATTTTATAACTAGTTTGTCTTTGACGACAAAATTGTTTCTCAAGACTGATTGCAGTTAAATTTTTCAATTCAATATTTTATGGTATCTGATATTAAACAAAAAAATATTAAGTTGAGTTAATACAAAATCCTTACTAAAACTGTCTAAAATATGCACACTTTTAAATTACCCTTCATTTTTGCTTGTTTGTGAAATTAAATCTGAAATATAATTACTATAAAATTTCCAAAAATGGGTTCAAATCATATTTTAAACTAAAATATAATCTTCATGCAAAATTATAGGGGATATTCGTATTTCTGTCACCGATAATGAAAGAAAAATCCATAATTAAATATTTGTAGTAACGTTAGTACCGATTTGAATTTCATTGCAACAATAATATAAATTGTAAAATAAACTTTAAAAAAGTAAGTTAATTTTTAGGTTAATAAATCAATTTAAAAATCTTATAATAATAAGCAAAATACTGTTATCAATTAAATATGTATTAAAGAAAAGATAACGTTTTAATTTTTAAGATGGTTGAAAAAATCAGTTATTGTTTTAAAATTTTTTACTTATTGTGGAAGAAAATTCTAAAATTTGGGATTATACTTGATATAAATTTAAAAAAAAACCACTTTAAATTGAAATTTTTAACCTTCCAAATTACATATTTTCGTTAACCGGGCGAAAGTGAAAGTTCACCAAAGAATATAAAATGTTGCCAAATTTCTTACAGCGAATTTAAAGTGAAAAATTGCCAAATAATATAGAATTCAGCCAAATTTCTTTGGCGATTTTTTAGAGCACTCGGCTAACGGAAAAGTAATTTTTTTTTCAAATTTCATAGTTTTAAACTTTCCGATCTGTGTCATCACACCTACCCACAAAAATTCTATAAACAAGAGATGTGAAATTTCATTTGGTCTAAGCAGTAAAATTTAGAATTTTATACAAATTTTTGAATTAAGAGAAGTGGACGTTATTTTAAATATATTCTCGATTCGACGATTCGTCATATAAATAATATTCTCGATTTCACGTCATATAAATAATAAAAGGCAGATGATATAGTAAAATTTAAATGGCAATTTATTTATTTTATTTTATTTTAATTTTTTTTTTTGAAATATAGGGCGAAATCTGTGAAGACATAGTACTCTTAATTTAGTTATTTTAGTTTATTATCACGTGAGAACACGCTGTTCTCGTTAGAATAAGTGAATAATTGAAGGCAACGAATAATTCAAGATTGAAATTATATAGGCAATTAACATAAATGGATATATTTATCATTTTTTAATTGTATATATTTTTACTTGCTCTTACCAGTATTACATTATTAATATGCAATACTGGTAAAAGCCTTAAAGCAAATTCGGTTTTAAAAGATTAATTTGCTTTTACCAGCGTTGCTTTATTATAATGTATGCTTCTTTGACAGCGAATGCCTTTTTAACAGGCTAACGTATAATGAATCAGTAGGAAAAGAACAACTCCACTCAGGAAAATAAAAAGTTTATTAAGTACAACAAATATAATTATCAGTTGCTTCATTCTTCCTTATCCCTGTAAGATAGCTTTGGTTCATGCTTTATTAGAAAATTATTAAACTTAAATTGGTAGAATTAATTGTTGAAAGCAAATATGGCATAAGAAAGGAAAAATTTGACGAAACGGATGACGCAGCCAAAAGAAAAACCGCCAATAACAGGCGATGAAAAGGAGGTATGTAAATTTCAGTAAGACATATAAACACACTACTAATTAAACGCAAACAACTATGCTTCAGTACATGATTAAGACAAATTTGGTGATAAACGATGATTTTTGGCTAAATGGCAGCAGCATTTACTAGTAACAAGTCACAAGATCGCAAAAAAAAATTGGCGTCTTCTTGGAATGGCGCCAATAGGTCATATAGCTGAGCTGATGACTCAATTTTCAAGTAATTTGAAATCATTGCGATGATTCTTTTCATTTTGGACTTAAATTGATCGAAGCTTAGTTTAGAGTGCCACTTGGGTTTGCCGCCAACTTTATAATCTAATTGAGTAAGCAGAATAATTCTTATGTCAACCTTAAACATTCTGTGCGACAGGAGAGAGCATCACCTATTTTTCGCCTAGGATATTTAGAGCCAAATATGGCAACCCAATATTATCGTTGGAGGATATCTTCCTCAGGGAGATAAGACGCAAGAGAGCAGGGAATTGGCGATTTTGAAAAGTACGCCAAGAGGGTGATGTTCTCTACTGATCAGCCAAGCATTCTGTAGCATTTGTGTGTTAATTGCATTTTGTGGCAAAGCGTAGTCACAAAATGCGGTTAAACAACTTGCAATCATTGGATAATTTTCGGCGAATAATCGGTTCTATGTGGTTATTATTCAAGTACTCATAATATTATTTAATTTTTGATCAGTCAGAATCGGTACTTACGAATTTGAGTATCGATCTTTATCGCCAAATTATAGGTGACACCAATGAGTTGCTAAACCGCCAATAATTGCAAAAAAATCTCCATTATTTAAAAAAAAAATTGTTCAAACCTTAACTCTCGTTCGCCATTTTGTTGGTTTTGTTGGCGTCGTCGGTGTATCGCTAAATTTGAATCCGTCGCCAATGAGTTACTAAACCATTGGCGATCGTTGACATCGACGGTCTAATACTTAAATACCTCAGAATCTTTGACAACAGTAATCCTTGGTGATGAAAAGAAATTAATTCACGAAATATCCGTCAAAATTACTGCCAAAAATAATTTTGTCCAAAAAAATACTATTTAAGGGTATTATACACAAATATTTAAGGGTATTATTATATACAAATATTTAAGGGTATTATTATACATAAATATTTAAAGGTTATTATACATAACTATTTAAGGGTATTATTATTTAATATGAAACATTTTTAGACTGTGAATCACTTGCAATATTATTTACCAATTGATTGAAAAATTTTGTCGATATTTTTAGCGTGTGAATCACATGCTATGTTTCTTATCAATTAATGGCCTAATTTTTGGCGAAATTTGGCGCACTATTTTTTGGCACTTTTTGACCGCCGTTACAACGAATAAGTGTCCTGTGATCTTAAATTAATGCGATATATAACATTTTATTTTCTGTCAGAATTTTGAAGAAAAAGTCATGAACGGTAGCAAGTCTATAGCGATACAGACGGAACGAGATTATTACGATGACTCATCGACAGACGAATTAGACAGATGCGAAGAGGGAACCTCAACGAGCTCAGATGATAAAGAGGACCTTGAGGACGTTCTAAAAGAACATAGCTGCCAGACATGTGGAAAAGCACTTTCGGAAGCGCAACTGCGAAGTCTTCGGATTCTGTCTTCTGAGTCAGAAGGGGGTACACATGTTGCACCAATCAGCAACAATCCTTCCAGAGGTAAGAAGTCTTTTTCTTTTAATGCTGTCTGTTATTTTTTTATCATGTCAGAACATCATATTGTTTAGGGCATCATGTCTCCTAGCGTTAACAAAAATCCGTAGGCGGAAAAAACATATCTGCACGAGCATCACGAAAAATCAGCTTTCAATAACGCGATGCCATTGCATTAACAAAAGCTCTGTTTTTTTTTTTTTTCAAAGTTATTGCCTACAGAAAATAAAACCTAGAAAAAAGTCATTTTGAGTACGCGATTACATGAAATGAAATAAATAGGAAATGGTATAATTTTTAAAACAATAAATGCAAGGCAAAGTTTTTTTTATAATCGTTTGCAGTACTAAAGTGATTCATTCAATGAAACGTTTAAAATGAATAAAAATATAATTTAACTTGCCCGATCACGTGATGCTTGGCCGTTCAGGAAATTATGTTATTGCATGATACACTGAAATATGCATAGCCGATTTCATTTTAATTTTACTTTTAATACTGTATGTTAATTTATTTCTACCTTCTCGCATTTGTTGCATGAAAATAGTATATGAATCATCAAATAATTAGAACTTGAGATTTTAATTAATTCCCCTGCTTTAGACGGTGCATTTTAGTAAAAATCCACCCCCAAAACCCCCCTACCAAATTAAGTTTTAGATTCCCTGAATTCGGCGAATATATTTTTATAAAATATTTCTGAAACAAAGATAAGTGATAAATGTTTTTAACTAGATAGCTGAAATTAGCGTCCGGTATTCATACCATATTTTTGAATTTCTTGAAAATTTTGAATAAAATTACTTTAGATGAAGTGTGTTTGTTTGCGTATACCATTTATTTGTATATTTAGAGTTTTTCTTTTTATTATTATTTCTGTCTTCGTTCCTAATTTTTATTTTGTATTTTTACAATATTTTTCAGAAATTTGTAATCTCAAACAAACTATGAATCTGGTTATCTGAAATAGCCTAAGTCTTCAGTTTCTCTCCGATAGTTAGCTTAATTAGACAAAGAAAATTCCCATTTGAATTTCAAACAGATCACTGTCTTCCGGCTTTCTTTAATTAAATATTAAAATCCCCTATTCAATTTTAACCAATCAATGTGAGACGTCAATGAACAGTTACTTTCCTTATATCTTCCACTTTGTGCTCATTTCACTGTTTAAAAAACCGGGTGGTTATAGTTGCAGGGGCATGAAGTGGTGTTGTGTATAGGGATGTTCGAGTATAATTTAATATAACTACAAAAAGAAAACAACTGGATAGATAAGATTCGACACATAGAATTAATATTTCTAGTTTAGACATCTATTGAAATTTGAGACAAAACTTACTACGCATTAACCGTCCTGTAGTTTTGAACTTTCGGAAGCAAGCTATAGCAGTAGTTCAAAAAATGTGTTATTTAACCTTTTGACTGTCGCTGTTGTTTTGAGTCACAATTTTGTTTCTATCAGTTGATAAAAGTGTATCTAAGTCACAAATTTGTTTTTTTTTTAATATTATTAACCTCCTGTAATATATTAATCGGCATAAAACCTGCCAAGAAAGGAATGAAAAACAGTAAAAATGTCAAATTCACGCCAAAACTTATTTGTACTTATTTAACAATATTTTGTAATATTATACTCCAATACAACGTAGTTCTTTTTCTGGGATAACAAGTTTATTATAGAGTATATGGGAAAGTTCTTGGGAAACCTCTACTTCTGGAGTCGATAAGAATTCTCTTTTGATTCTTATCGACTCCACAATCGTAGATTCAGAAGTAGT
>JAOUZG010037840.1:0-12902 GCA_026289955.1 Argiope argentata
TTTCTCGTCTTTCGATCAGTCACAAAACATGAAAATTTCACAGAAATCTTATAAGCAATTCTATTTCTGCTTTTATTATCTATACTTTTATTTAAAAGAAAATAAAAAAAATTATGTCACATCCTTCAATCCTTTGAAATATTTTCTTGACATGATCTGAATACGCAGAAATAAACAGGTTAACGGTTATGTTAAAATAAAAAGATCTGACGATTTAAATTTATCGTTTAAAGAGGCTTTACGATGTTTTTTGTTGAACTTAACGAAATAATCTGAAATATTTAGGTTAAAATTAGGAAATAAAATGTATTAAGATTTATTTTTCAGTATTTATATATTTAGAGCTGAAGATGAATGGTTTAAAATCAGATTTTCCCACAAAATATCAAAAATAAATAAATAAATAAAAAAAGACATTTAATTTAAATTAAATCCACACATGTTGTAAATGTAAATCCAAAATGTATTAAGAACTGTAATTCATTTACTAATTCTTTAAGTAGGCTTATAACATAGACTGGACGTTATTCTATTAAATTAACCTCAACATTTCTATTAAATTTGGATTTTCTCGATAAACCTATTCAGAAAAAAAACATTTGTATATTTAGGTTGTATTAGATAGGCATTTGTATATTTTTGTGTAGATTGATATATTTCTGCTTCCAAAATATTATCAATCCACAAAACTGGAAAATTATCTTTATTATGAGATGAAAATCTTTAAATGATCACTGAAAATCTACAATTTTTTTTATTTATAATAAATTATACAAAAAATAGTTTTTATCCATCTGAAAGAAAGATTAGTCTATACCGTAAAATAAACTTTTTTTAGGTTAGAAATCCCCCTCACAAAAAACATCTTAATGTTATGCATTTTTTCACAAATTGGTAATTTGAATTGAATTATTTCATCTATTACTCATCGAAAATAATTCATCAAATTTTGTATTTAGTGATTTGGATGTCGAGACGAATATTATAGAAGTAGTTGAAAATTATTCAAGTAGAACTATCAGCTTGAAACATCTTCAATACTTTCCTTTGCCCGAAATTTCAGAATAAATTACTATTGCTACTTGCTTTATTCAGATGGTCGATTCAATAGAATTACAGCATCATAGTACTGAAATGATTGAAGTAAATAACTTTTTTTTAATCTCATTCTCTAATAAAACATTTTTAATGTGAGAAATAAAAGGTAGATGAAACTCCGAGTGCACTTTTTGTATGTAAAGTAAGAACAACAATTATTTTACTTCATTGTTCTATTTTTACTTATTTTTATTAAAATTAGCGTCTTTCTTGTATGTGTAGCTAAAATTTTGTAATAAGTTTTTCATTCATTTTCTCAAGCATTAAAGTCTTAAAATTATGTAAATGTGAGTATTTTCATGTTGGTTGCAATACCCTAATATTAATTTAACTTGATGCATAACTCATAAGAAATTTAAATTAAATCTTGATTATTCATGAGTGTCTTTGTTTGGAAATGGATTTAAGAAAAAAAATATTTTGATATGGGCATTTTGACGTACGAATTTCCGTTAACTAATAATTAGATGGCACAATGCATGTTCGAACGATTGTTTGGTCTTTCACTTAGTTTAGCTAATTGAAAATCAGGTTATCAAAAGACATTATAAACTCTTTTGTAAAGATTATGCAATTTTGAGTCATAATCATATGACGGAAACGAATCCTGAACTGTCATCATTCTGAATTTACACGCCGTACTTAAGGGAATACGTTTGATTCCAAACTCTAGATTATATAACCAGTTTACTGCAAAACTAATGCTTTTAGTATTTCAGATTAATTACCGTTAAAGATTCAATTATTGTTTTCCTTATCGAACTTTCTACAATGTTATGTATAAGTTTGGCGCATCATTGTAATTGACTGAATACATTATTTAAAATTCTGAAAGAGAGAAAAATCAAAAGGAAAGGAAAAAAACTATAAAAATATTTTGCATGGGAGAGGGAGATACAAACTAATGTAGAAAATTAAATTCCAAATGCAAAAATACCAGAACTTTTTCTTTAGTTATTTGATATCCGTTTTCATTCGACGCTGATATGTTTTCCAGTATAAGAAACTGAGAAGATTATCAATTGTATTGGACCTGTTTTCAATCAGAATTTTATTTAATACTAGCCCCCTTTGGTGACCAGTTGTTTGATATGGAGTATTGATTGTCTTTAATTTCATTTAAATCTATAATCCGTAATGTGTTGCTGCTTCTTTCAATAAAGAAATTTCAAGAATCAAAATATGATAGATATAAAATAAGTTATTATATTACTTTTATCTATTGCTATATTTAATATACACAAAAGCCTTCTTAATGGAGTCCAATTTAATTATATCACACTGCCATTGAAAACGCACCTGCCTACATAATCTTATAATTGTAAATTGTCTTTTGCGGTTTTGCAATTTCAGCATCTTGAATATTTTTTCGTGAATAAGAAACAAAATATTTCCTCCTCTTCCCAAGAGGGAAAGAAAATTTTGGGATTAAATTTTAATGAAACAATAAAATTGGTTTGAAGTTCTTTACAACAAAAAATCTATTGTTGGAAGTTATAAAAAAAAATTGAAAAATTGCCAACATTCAGGAAAAATTTGAAAGATTATTTTTAAAGAATTATTTTTAATAAGAATTAATAAAGAATTAATAAGAATTAATAATAATAAGGAATTAATAAAGAATTAATTTAATAAGAATTAATAAAGAATAAAGAATAATTTTTCTGAAATCTTATTTTCGGAAGTTATCGTGGAAATCACCGACAAAATATCAATTAATTATTTGTTGATTAAAACTTCGATTCGAAAAACGCACTTCATATTCTAAATTTCATAAATGTTAAATTCAATAGTTCTTGGTAAAATCCTCTGATTTAAAGATTATCAGAATATAATTCAGATACATACATTTTCCTAATTTTTAGTACTGATTTGGAACCGAAAATAGGCGACTTATATTACAATTATATGCCATTTATAAAATTTTTACTTAGACACGAATATGATTAGAGAATAATTGTTCATATTTAGGCATCATAATTGAATATTTTAAGAAAATTCGGATAGACCTTAAGTAGTTCCAAGTAAGAGGCAAAATAAGTTACTAGATTTTTGAGAGAAATTTTTTTATCAACAATTCATTACAAAATCTTTTAAAATAATTTAAAAACAAGGCTAGTTGTTTATATTATACTGCACAAAATTTGCTTAGACAGTTAAAATCATTTATTTGTCCTGAATTAAATTAAGTTGACTATTATTTAAAATAAAGGAATAACCCAGAATACAGTTATAATTATTGACATCTTCGTATTTTAAATAAGGTTTCATAACAAAAAAATTAATAAGATTTGATTATTTAGATTTTGCTTTACAAAATTTTCTTAGAACTGCGTCACAATCAGTTACTCTGAATTAGACTAATTAAATAAAATTAATAATTATTTCAATAAAAATAATCCAGAAAACAATTATAAGTATTAGCAAGCTTCATATTTTATAAATTGGCAAATATTGCTGTTTTTTAAAATAACAAATTTCTTTATCTTGCCTTTTATCTTCCAACAAGAGAAAGTTTGAAAGATATGTGTTGAAGCATTTATCCAAAGTAATGAGTAATTTAATTGTTACTTTAAATTCGTTTACCGAAGTTTGCGAAAGTTCACTTATTATAATAACATATCCTTTCAATAAAGAACGATAACTTTATTGAATGGCAATGAAATTTGGATTTTTTTAAACTAACAACTAGTCAATAATTAAAAAATTTTTTTAAAGTTAATTTCACCCGAGACAATATTTATCTTAACAATTTTTTTGATATTGAAAAACCTATTATTTTAATTTTCTTTGTGTTTGTGGACTTAAATTGTATTTTTAATTAAAAACACTTGAAAACCTCACAAAGAAAGGATTTGTTAATGATTAAATTTAAATAAATTTTAAATGATTTAGACAGATTTATTTTAAATATAATATATATAATAAATTTAGAAACATATTATACCTCTTCAAACTCTAAATATGTTATTGTCTATGCACTTGAAGCTCAATAAAGATAATGAAGTTTTCCGTAAATACCATCATCCATTAAAGCCATTTTATTAATTTTACTTTTCAAATCTGAGTATTTATTTTGGTGAAATATTCTTAAAAATGGATCTTGCCGTCAGCTTTCATGCATTCGATGTCTTCTTATTTTCATTAAATAATAACTGATATTTATATCCAATAGTTTTTTCTGAAAGTATACAAATATAATTTTGAAGAAAAATATGATATAAGTACAGAAGCAAATATATCACATTGCTCAGAAACATTTCGCTATCCTATTTACAATTATGATTTGGCATATGGCTTTAAGACCAAACATTTCAAACTGGCATCAGAGCAATGGTGTCAAAAAATATTGTTTTTTATTTATTCACATCAGAATACAGGATACTCGGACATTCAAATATCTACGCTGAAGTCAAAGTTCAGGAAAGTGTATGGAAAAATGAGGACCATAAAAGTGGCTTTTTTTCTCTTTTCAGTAATCTGAGAATAAGCCTCTATTTTCTTATTATCATCGATCATGATCGTGTTTTCCATTGTCTCTACTACGAATAAAAATCGTCTTTACTATGAATAATTGCGTTTGTTCTACTTTTAGAGCACTACTTAACAGATCGTTGCACCCTTTGAAGTACCGAATTTGTCACAAATATATTTTGAAGGTTGGGAATTTGTATTGGTTCTTACAAACTTTTATATAGAATTTTATTTGGTTGAAAATTAAATGAAATTTTGTGATTAATTCTGAAAATGTTATTTCATAAAAATAGTTTTTGCAGTAACTGAAAATTCAAAATTTGTCTGTATAACTATATGCAATGGTTGTTGCAATATCTTTTACTAGTTTTGAAAATTTTTTAAAAGTTTTTTTTGAATACGATTTGCAACAATCCTTTCCTTTTTGGTATAGAATATTCTCATTTAATTATTATGTCAAATATTTAAATTACAAGATTTTTCTCTTATAAAAAACTTTATAATTTAGAAAATTTCTATTTATTTTTGGAATTTTTCTTTACATATATGTTTTGACAAGGCGATAAATGTTTTAATATTTTCTAAATGTTCGAATTTTCTTTTCCCCTTTCGTTTCTTGGTCTTTTACAGGAATTAATATTTTTATAGCATAAATATAAAAAGTTACAAACATTAATTTTAATTAATGTTTTGCATTGTATTTGAATTATAATTAATAAATATTATATTATATTATCCAGATAAGATATTACAATAATTTATAGATTTAATGATAATAATAATTTTTATATTTTTTGTAACTTTGAATTTTCCCCCTTTTGTACACTTTCTAATTCGTTTCTCATATTTTATAGAAATTAATATTTTTTGAAAAAAATTCAATAAGTTACAAATATTAATTCTAATTAATGTTTAGTATTGTATTTGAGTTATTATTAATTTAATTGATAGGAATATAATGATAGATGATATATCTTAGATAATTTAAAAAATAATTTAATGCAAATGTAATTAACAAAAGTTATTATAAAAAGTATTCTTTTATTTATAAAACATATTAGTGACAATATTTACGTGGAGAAATAAAACACAAACTAGGTTAAATTAAAGCTCATGGAATAATAACGATGAATAGAATAATAAAAATAATAAATTGTCGCCATCTGATAAGTCGGCATAACGTATATTTCATTCACGTAACAGATAAAATTATTTCGATTTATTCATCGTTAATAATTTGACGCTAACTGAAAGTACAATAAGCCATTACAAATGTCGATATATTCGAATAGTTAAATCTCCAACAATGTATTTTCACGCAACATTTTATCAGTTCTTTTGATGTAAACATTTTTGTCCTCATTAATTTCGTATAGTTTCGATGCGCTATATGGGAGGTATCAGTGGAAATCGATGGTTAAAATTCGAATTTTATTTAAAGATTAATCGAATTTTTTGGAAATTGAGTTCGAATTACTTAGGAGTATTTATGAGTAATATCTAAATTTTCTAGTGTTTGACAATTTTTTGGAAACAAGGAAATGTTTTCATTCTTTATTATTAGAATAAATTTATAAATTATGCATTATATAATAAAGGAGGCAGTAGAAGACTGCAAATGACAAGTGCATTGAAATAATAAAAGCTGAGGGACAAGTTTGACTACAAGATATTCAGAAACTTCCACATAATCAGGGCCCGACTTAACCTAATTGGGGCCCTGGTCAGGAATTACCTTGGGGTCTTTTTTTGTTTTGTTTTTGAAAAGCAATGTTAAAACAAGTTCATTAAAGAAGGAAACGTAAAATAAATTTTCTATTCAATTTGGGGTTCACTCTAATGTGGGGGCCCTGGGCAACTGCCCCGTATGTCCCTACCTTATTCAAGCTCTGCACATAATAACTAAACTGTATCAATGAATAATTTTTATGAAAACTTGAACAGAAATTAATGACATAATACTGCAATCATTATAATATAATAGTCACTTTATTATTCTAGAGAATATCTGATGTAGCTTTCTATACTAGATGTCAAATACCCTTTCACATGGCAAAATCCACTCCATAGTAAAATCATAAATTCCAAGACCTCTTCAACACCTACAATAGTTGAGACCAGAATTCCCTTTTTGAAAATCAACCAAAATTATGACTCAAAAAGGCCCTCAAAAGTGCAGATCTCATGATGAAAATCAAGACCCCAGGACCCAGATGGACGCTACGTATTTCTGACTCTATAGTAATTGTTTAGTTGCCATACACATTTTCACAATTTAATTTGTCTATCCCCCCCTTTTCAATTGGTAGTCTAATTCCCCTGTAAGTTCAATCCATAATCACCGTTTGTTTCAGTATTCTTGTTCCCTCCATCCAGTTGAAAAACTGAACATATTCGTGTAAGATTTGACACCGATGACATTCTTTCTGGAAATCCCTGAATGCTGTATCGTCTCTTTTTTTCCTTTAACAATTTTTTTCTCTTTCTCCCATCTTGTGCTAAATCCAACTGGTTAGATAACTTAGCCTTATAGGCACCAGGGGCACGGGATGGTGTTATGTTATGTTATACTAGATGCAAGGAAAATTACTAAATGAGACATTGAAAATAGTAAACTTTTCTGAACATTAATTCTAATTTCCAACTCCCAAACAAGCAATTCTGGACACTTACTTGAAAGAGGACGCATAGGACCAAATCGGAGAAAAAAATATATTAAAAGAACTTGTAACAATAAACGAGTCAATGCCAACTTTTTTCAAAAATAAATAGAAATGGTAAAAAAGGCATACATATTTTTCTGCTTTTATTTTCATTATATCTCTTCAAACTGATTCCAGTCATATTTGGGTGAATCATTTCTTTTTATAAAGGATGTTAAAAAGGATTACACCTGAAACTAATTTCGAAAAAATTTGAAGCAGATTTTAATCTCGGTCAAAAATTTTAAAATCACAAGAACATCGTCTAATTCAGAGCATCTGATTACTTTAAATATGCAGCAATATTTAGAAAAGAAAATTTGTTTTATAGAATTTTTCACTACAAAATCAGCTTTTACCGACTTTTGTAAAAAATGAAAATTAATTATTTTTTTTAAATACGAGCTCTTTATTAAGAGTAACATTTGAATCTAGGATATTTTATTTAATTTTGGATAAATTACTGTTCCGCTTTTCAGTGCGGGGCGGTTATTGAATAATATAATGGCGGTAATTGTTTTAATAATCTTCAATGATCTAGAACAGTTGGCAACTTCAATATAATAACTTCTAATAATTTTGTTTATTTTTGACTTGTTTCGTGTTTGTGAAAATATAATTTTGTAGTTGATTTTTGATATCACCTTTTTTATTTGCTAGAGTTTGAAATTTAACGCATAAATTCTAGATGATAATGCATTATTTTGGCATTTTCGAAATTTCCTCATTAGTAAATAGATCAATTTTGTTTATCAATCAATATTTATTAGTTTCTTTCAGTGGCGCCATCTTTTTGATAAATTAGAGGAGTACTAATTTCATGATACCTTGTATTTGCAGCAATAATTTATAAACTAAAAAAAAAAAAAAAAAAAAAAACCCTGTAAACCAACAAATAAACAAAAATGTAATATTACTAATGTAGAAATGTATATTATCATGTCAGAACATATTGTTGTTTTTGGGATGAAGTTTTTGGTGTCAATAAACATCCGTAGGCTAAAAATAATTAAGAAAAATCCGTAGGCTAAAAATAAAAATATTATTAAAAAAATCAGTTTTTAATAAAGCGTTGCCATTCCATTTACAAAAGCTCTGATTTTAAAAAAAAAGTTAATGACTACTGCGAATAAAACCTAGAAAAATGCCATTTTGAGCACGTGATTATATGAAATGAAATAAATAGGAAATGTGATATTTTTTTAAAACAATAAATACGAGACAAAGTTTTTTTTATGACCGTTTTCAATACTAAAGTGACTTCTTCAATGAAACAATTAAAATAAATAAAAATATAGTTTAACTTGCGCGAGCACGTGGTGCTTGGCCGTTCAAAAAATTATGTTCTGGCATGATACATTGAAATATGCATAGCAGATTTCATTTTAATCTTTTCATTTTTTAAATATAAGAATGCTGATCTATGTTATATTTGATTATCTATGCTTTTTCAATTGCTAAATTTTGATTGTTTTGATTACTGTTCTATATGTTTTAATAATCTATTAATGGTCATTTCAGAATGTTATGGGTGTACCTTCTTTTCCTGGTGACTGCTGCCTGCACAGCTTTCCCTCAAAGAACCTACCAGAACAGCAAAGTAGTTGCTGCAGCCAATAGACAAGGCGATCCAATCAATGCTGCGCTCATCGGATTCTTCTCACCCCCTTTCATCATAGCCATGAGCATGGGCGCTTTGGCATACACTTTCGAAAAATTCACCAAGGACATGATCAAAGCCGCTTCCAAAAATAGGAGGGGATACCGGCGGAAGAAGAAAAAGCCCACCGAGGCTCCACCAGCCCCCACAAATTCGAGAGATATGGAACGGGAACACAGGAAGTTAATAGAAGCTCTTGCGAGATACGGATGAATATCTGGATTCATGACTGACCAATGTGATTCATATAGGAGCTGGGCTCTATTTTTTATGTTTTCTTGTGATGTTACGATATCTATAGAATGGATATTCATCCGGTTTCATTTCTATAAATTGAATGTTTTTGATGATGATATTGTTAAAGGTATAATGTATGTTGAACGAATGGAAAATTGATTAAACTAATGAGTTTTTGTAGTATTATATTGTTCATAATATGACATACAATTTGTAAACAGTTAACATACATGATGCAGCATTGGAAAATGATGAAAAAGTTTTTCAAAGCTATTTACAAAGCAAATTATTGGATTTAGAACTATCAAATTTTTTCCGTAATTAGATTTTTATTAGCAAGTGCTCATTAAAAGAGGCCATTTTTTTCTAAATCTTAGTTAGAGTTTTAACTAAGATTAATCAAAATTGTTTCTCTGTTACTGGGAATACGTGATTGCAAAAAATTTGAATCTTATATTATTTGCAATTCAAATCATCAAATTTCAGTCACTTCAGTTTTATTTATATATCATTTTTCTTCCATTTTAATAAATTTTAAAATTATTTTAAATATATTTTGCACAAATACATTATTTTATTAGATTTAAATTCTGGCCCATTACAATAACATTAAATGTATTTCTTTATGTATATGTTACCAGCGCTAATATATGTAAGAAAATCTTTTAAAAATAAACATGAATAAATCATCTTCACATGATAATATTATTATAACAGATACATTATTATACTATGTTGTTTCAAACTAAACATTTGAATATATTTGGACTTTTTAAAAATTTTATTTATCGACGAACGAGCAAGCAAAAGTCGTCTGACGTATAATTCTTCCACTTCATTTATTCGTTTACTTAATATAAACATTTTCATCGCTGATGTGGTTTGCTACTTAAACATTTTAAATATTTTATAATTTCCTCAGTATGAAAATATTTTAGAATGTCCTCAGTATGAAATTATGTAGCTTACCATATTTTAAAACATTTCCTGTTTATATTATATTTCTAGCTTCATGTAAGAAATATTTTTCTTTGCAACATTCATATTTACTGATTGAAATTTGCATAAATAAGTCTTTCAAGTATATTATTATTTTTATTTTTCTGTTATTACATATTATATTTCAATAATTTTTGTGAATTTAAAATGAATAAATAAGAAATTTTAAATTTGAATCAAATTTGTATTTTTATTTATGCTAAGAATATAAAATATTGAGCAAAACTGAAATGAGTTTTAAAAAATTTGGAAAAATAATTTTAAGAATGATGCATATGGAATAATTCAAAATTTTACTATATTTTACTATTACAAATGAATTTTTATTTTATAACAATTCATAAAAATAAAAGTTTTGCGAACATTTTGTAAGAGATTTCAATTATAGAACTTTTTTTGAATTATTCTTTGTACCTTTAATGATTTTTGACATTTACTATGGTACATTTCAGACAAAATCATTGACGAATTGTATATTTATTTATATACCAGTATTTCCACTTATTTTCATGTTCAATCAATTTGCGATGTAGAGATAAAAGTTTTTATTTCTTATATCTTTTGAAAACATCATCTTTTATTCGTTTACTTACAGGAGAAGTTCTCCTTTATTTACTTACGTCAAAATAAATATTTAGGTGAAATGATCATTAATGTAACTGATCATTATTTAATTAAAACTCAACATATTTCATGCGAAAATTTTATCAAATTCATTTATTTTATATTTATGATTTTTAATTCGTTTTGATGAATAAATGTTTTTCGATACTAGGATGAGAACAAAATTCCATTATTTTTAAAATGAGGACTCTTCATAAATAAAAGGCTTTGAACAATTATAGGATAGATTATGATAACATGAAATTTTATTTTTATGCTCATTTTATTGAGTATCATAATGAAATTAAAATCCTCAAGAGCTAATTAAGCTTCCTTAGAAATTAAATTTATTTCTCAAAAATATTATAATTTTTTTACATTATTATGTTTCTATATTATTATTTCTTATAGATTTTGGTTATATATCCTGTAACATGTCTTAACAAAGTGATATTTTTCACCTTACATAATAAAATCGATAAGATATTTTTTAATGCATACATTTATAAGATTATTGCTGCATTTGTTTGCTGTATTTATTGATGTTGTTCATTGTATCAATATGCAACTGAAACTAATTATTAGATTTTTTTAAAGAAATGCTTTATTTTATTGTTTATGTTATTAAAGGGAAATTGAATTTTGATTGTTTTAGATTTTCAGTTATTTTAAAGATACTCAAGCACGAAAAATACACTCCCCCTTGTAGAGTTATCCAAATTTTATTCAACTTTTTGAATAAAATTTTCAATTTTATCAATTTTAATAAAATAATAATAAAAATAATATAAAAAATAATTTTCTTATAAATTTTCAATTTATTCAATTTGTGCAACATTTCTCAAATTAATAAATAATTAATTTTAACTATTCAATTATTTATCTCTTTAGTTTTGTAACTAAGCTTATCAAATAATCTAAATTCTAATTCACTTTTATTTTATTAAAAATTATTCTATATCTAATTAACTATTAATCTGTTTTATATCTTAGTATCTTGGAATTTTGTTGTTTCTAATGAAATTTAATTTTTTTTATAGATTTTTTCAAGCATTATAATAAATACAAAATAATTATAAATACTACAAATGATATTTTTGATACAATTATTGCTCTTTTTTCAGTTTATTTTCTCTTTTTTTTGGCAAGTAACGGTGACAAAAAAATTGGGAATGTTTAATTTTTTTCGAAGGAAATTTAATTTAACTACTACTTTAGAAAAACAGAAGAACCCATAAAATATTTTATTCTAAGGATGGAATTCTATAAAGTATTAAATAAAATATACATATGATTCTAAATTAATTCATTCTTGTTTAATTTTATTGAAAATGATTTGTACTTTAGGTAACAAGACATTTTTAATGCATTTACAGAACATATGAGAAAATCATTTTTGGAAAACAATTACAGTTTTTGAGAATGAAGGCTTTGTTTCACTTTCAAGATTTTTTGAAGTTGCTATTATTTATATCTACACAAGTAAAATTGGCCACATATGCAAACAATGATGTGCGCATTCAATTTATATACCTTCTTTTGCTTAGCCCCCCCATTAAACTAAATGATTATATTGATTGCATTTCTTTCCCACTGTTTTTCAATAATGTATCATGATTTTGTTTGAAGGTATACGTGCAAAATGAAGATGAATTCAATTTCTAAATGTTATAAAAATAAGTAAAATTACAAAATTATTACAAATCGTAAGGCAAATGGAAGACACATTTACAAAATTCCTTTTTTCACAATAATGAACTAAACCAACTTGAAATAAAAAAAAGTTGAAAAAAAAGTAACATGGATATGTTCAACTTAAAACACAAATTTAGAGTAAATTTAAGTTTATTCTATTATATTAAAAAGAAAAATGTCTGTTATTAATATTTAAATAACTTTAAAAGAGAACCTGAAACATTCAGAGGAAATGGCTCTTCAGTAAGAATAATAGCAGCCTTATTTTATCAACATTAAAATTTAAAGTTGTAAGCTTACATCTATTGCTAATTTATTACGGTAAATAAATGCGCATAATTCAGTTGCATGTGAAAAGATGAACGTTAGTGAAACAAAAACAACAACAATAATATTAAAAAAATTACAAAAAACAATAAATTAACATGAAATTG
>JAOUZG010037845.1:0-17444 GCA_026289955.1 Argiope argentata
GTGCGGGGGCATGCGCGCGTGCATGTACGTGTGTGTGTTGCAAGTAGCTCTAATGTTACTTTGAAATTAGATGTTAATATAACAATTGAAGTTAATCATCGTGAAATGCACTTCTTTTTGAAATAATGACATGTGGTTATAGTCTTTGATATGTATTTTTTTAAATAAATCTTTTCGAGAATATGTATTTCATAGAATAATAGACTGTATATATAATAAAAAATGAAAATATTTTATTATTTATTTAAATTTAATAATTATTAATTAATTTATTATTAGTTTAATTATTATTTTTCTATTTTTCATTGTTGCGTATTGAATATGTTATTTATTATGCTGAAATTTTTATTATATCATAGAATAATCAATCATCCAAAAATATTCGGATAATATTAGCAATAAATATTACAAAAGAGCCAATTAATTGCCATAGGCGGCAAGTGTTAAATAACTTAAATTACGAAAATGAAATAATGATTTCCGTTATCCATAATTTCTCTTAATTTGATATCAATCAGAAACAATGTCCTCTTCCAGAACCATCTCACATGCAATTATGTTCCCCATGAATTTTTTTAAAAAATTAAAAGCCACCAGGCAAACAGCCTTCCCAGATTAATTACGCCGTTTAATTATTGGTACCTTTTTAAAAATAACACCGATGACAGCAGAGGAAGTCATTGTTTGCTGATGACTAGAGGAAAAACTTTAATTAAACATTGATTTCCTCAAAGTGAGCACAATCGGAAGAATGAATAGTCATTTCCCCTTGGCGAGAAAGAGAAAATTTTGAAAAATTCTTCGAAATGGGACAATTTATGATAATTTATTAGTATTTCATTTCATTATGCTTTTAATGAAGTTTCGATAACAAACTTTTTCCCTCTTTTATAGCCGACAGTAAATTATGCATTTAAAGGCCATGTAAATTCTATTTTAATAGCGATCTAGGGCATTAATGAGAAGCGATAACTAGATTACAGTTAATAGAGGTGACTTTTAAATTCTAAAAGGTATGTACTCACTACGGTCTAAAATACTAATGCATATTTAAGGAATTATTATGGCTTGATTGTAATTATTCAATATTCCAAAAATTGGGATGACTGGTTTTGTAAGCATCAGATTATAATATCATTTTGTACATCAAGACTGGGCTCTTCTTTTAAAATTTTCGAATAAAAAAATCATCACAAAATCAGAAAGGAATTGTCAAAAAATTCTATTTTTCTTGGAAATATACTTTTAACAATGGTTTATTTTTTAAGATAAATATTATTATTGAAATCGACAAAAAATATTTCTAAGTTCAATTATCATTCTTTTTATATCTGAATCAAAAGATAATTTAACAAAGCTCATATTCTGAGAAATTAATGAAAACTGGACATTTTAGAACAAGAATAAATTTTAAAATATCAATATTTTAAGAATTTACTTGAGAATTTTTTGTGATTTTATTGTATTTATTAAATTTATTTGAAAATAGGATACCAGATTATGAATGTATTTAACTGTAGGATTTATTGTAGTAAAAATTAGTTCACCAAGTCTTAGTATTTTTGTTTTTTTTAATTCAAGTAGTAAGAAATAACAATGAAATTTTCGTTCAATTTCATAAAAATACGGAATAATGAATGATTCTTGATTTCTTTTCCTTTAAAAATTTTTTATTAGTTTTGAAGACTTTTCGAAAAGTCTTCTTATTTTTATGACCAATCTGTTAATCTAATTTAAACAAATAAAACTTCTCATAAATTAATGCATTAAAAATTAGACTGACAGAATTTGAACTTTTTCAACTAATAATAAATTTTAACATTTTAATAACGCAAAACTTTAAATTTGTATTCTTTGTTTATTTTAATTATTTTTCAATGATATTATTATTAACCTATTAGTAAATATCAATTTTCAAATTATAACGTCTGATTAAACAATTTCTAATCGAACAATCATTTTTTACATACAACTTAAAAACTAATTTTCGAGCCAAATTTTTGCTAATGCATCACAAGAGTATTGTTGCGAATCTCTCCTGCAATTTCTTCTTTCAACTAATCTAATCTCAATTAATCGCAAAGAACAACAATCTACCGTTATTCTTAATGAATGATAAAGGGACGTCAGACCAATTGCCCTCGGAATTGGCGACCACTTGACGAAGAACCTTTTGTAACCAAAATTAAGTAATTAGAATGTTGGTCATATCTATTTTAAAGGACGATAAACGAATTTATAAACTGAGGCTACAAATTCCATTAACTGCACTACACAGTAAAATTCCATGCAATAGTATTACACTAACATTCCATTAACTCCACTGTACAGTAAAATTCTATACAATAGTACTACAGTAACATTCCATTAATTGCACTGTTCAGTAAAATTACATTCAGTAGTACTATAGTAAAATTCCATATAGTAGTACTAAAGTAAAATTCCATACAGTAGTACTATAGTAACATTCCATTAACTGCGCTGAATAGTAAAATTCCATTCAGTAGCACTACAGTAAAATTCCATTAACTGCACTATTGTAGCTGTTTAATAACGAAAAATATGTTGAATTCTGCAAATATTTTGTCTATGTTTTGTTCAAGGTCCTCTGTGTTTTAATTTCCACCTTCCCCTTAAAGAATACTTATTGAGTTTGTAGGAACTTATCATCATCCATACACAGAAAAGATTAGTATAAATATATAAAAAGTGCTCTAATTTCCTTTTCAGTGCATTCCCGATCACTTCATGTCATGGCTGTGGAGTAGTGAAAATTTGAAACTCTGTCGCCAATAAGAATTTGTAGGCGCGTAATTGCAATAATGAGTATCCGATAGTCTATGTTTTTTGAGGGGCAAATAGCAACTAAAAAATACAGAATTTTCAGAGAATACGGATGAGGATGTGAATGTTTGATGTGTGTGGATTTGGATTCGGATTTGGCAAAGCTTTTATAGCGATGTTTGGAGTGAAACTCACGTGATAGGAAATTACCAGCCAAAAAGGGGTTGAGGAGAAAATGGAATCGCATAGAACGCCGCTGCTTCACTGACGTGGTGTAAAATGACAGTAAGTTACCATCTTATTCGCACTTGTACTTCATTACTTTTATACAATTTAAATATTTGTAAATATTTTAATTGTATAAAATTAACTGTAATACAATCTATAATTGGAGAGAAATGACCTTACTAAGTGGATTTACAAAAGAAGATCACCATTTTTGACTAATTGGGCGAAGCAATGAGGCCACTTATGGTGTTTACTACACGCTAAAATGTGTAATAGAAGCTAAGAAATAAAGATTTGCTCTTAGAGCATATTCAAGGAATTCATAGATTTGCCTAGAAAGCTTCTGAGATCTTCCCCCCCCCTCTTTAGTGGGTCCCTATTTAAAAGGCGCTGCTTGTGGAGGGAAGTTAGTTCAGTTCAGAAAACGAGCTGTGTTTGGTTGGCTTAGCTAGAAAGAGCGTCTTTTCTTTCCGACGTGCATTCCACAACTTAGATGTTAACCGAGATTACCGGATTAAATGAAGTTAATTCGCTGTGAATTTGTAGCTTGTGTTGCGAATATTTAATACGCGCTTTCATAGATAATAAAATCTGTGTTAAAGTCTGACAATAGAGTCTACGTATCGCTCTCGTATAAAAATTATTCATTATAGAGAATTATTCAGAGCTCGATCAATAATGAAGTGAAATGACGTCTATGATGTAATAGTTATACGTCAACCTTTTAAAAACGCATCTGCTGTCAAAGAAGCAACCGTAATAATAAAGCAATAATGGTAAAAGGAGTAAAAATATTTTTCCACCCATAAATTTTGGAGACATCAAAATCTCATAACCAAAACAACATCATATTCTCGCATGATAATAAGTTGTTCTTTATTGACTAAGAGTAAAATGTATTGCAATTACATGTATTGTATGTAATATTCATAAATTGCTCTTAAAAATATTTCTTTGTTAGATAAAATGGGAAATATTTTGTGTATCTAAACGAATAATGACCTAATAAATTGTCTTCCACGTTTTTTGTTATAAATTATTGACATCTGATTTTTTTTCTCCATCATATTTCGTAGAATTATAAGCTATTCTATTTTTGTATAAGAATCAAATTAATATGCTATATAATTCGTACAATTTATGCTTTCAAAATCTTTAACGAATTTAAATGAAAAAACTTAGCTTATAGTTACCAAACACATAATATTCCAATCAACAGCATTCTCGGTTTATCAGCAATGTACGCTTAAATTAAATTTTGAATTGTTCAAATTTCATGGAAGTGTATCTTGTAGAAATTTTCTTTCTCAATCTCTGAAATAGTATTAGGTAATCAGATAAATATTACGGCACGTTTGTTTCGTAATTGGTTTTCAAAAATAGTGAATTACATTTGCTGCATCATTTTTAACCAGAATATTTCATTAAAATATATCCTTGAGAATTCCCTATTGACTCCATTTTAAATATACTATAATTATCTGTTAAGAAAGTCATTTTATTTAACTTTTTTATATTAACAATGTTGAAATCTGTGAATATTTACTGTACCCTCCAGTTATTCTGTAATGACTTTGATTTAAATCGCAAAAGCCGAACAGATTCTTAAATCTAATTTTCTATCACGTCTTTCTTTAATCAAATACTGATTGTATTCAGGGCATAATCCAATTATTCTTTTCATATGTTTTTTTATTTATCAACGAAAAGTTATTTCTTCCCAGGAGTATTTATTTAATAACGTTTCCCAGCTAATAATTGCCTTTTAAGACAATCATTCCGGCTTTCGCAGCATCTTTAATAAGAAAATAATCCGGTTTCAATAGATTCAGATTATTTATAATAGAATGATTAAAAAAAGTTGATTTAGAAAGTTTTTAATTTTAAAATAGAATTAAAAATGCTTAGAAATTTACTACAAAGTGGTTTTGATAAAATATTCTTTTATAATTCGAAAATAATCTGATTGGAAATTAAACTTTGATATCTTGTATGCTTGAAATACTTTAGAATATTTAGTAATGAAAGGAATTATAATCTTATTAGCATAATATTTAAATAAAATTGATTAAATTTAAATGAATCAATATAAAGACCAGCAAAAAATATTACAAATTTTTGATGGAATTTTTTATGAATTAAAGTTACATCAAATTAAGATTTCTGTTTTCAGAGTAATAATTGAGGTCATTATTTTAAAAAAATTATTTCAACTCTAAAAAATAAATAATCATTAAAATTCTAAAACTGAAAAATCTCTTAATTTGACTTTTTTCGATAGAAATAACTTTTATTTTATAAAAATTGGAGATTGTTATTATATTTCTACATTTTGAAACTATCAAGAGAACAAAACATTTAAACATTTTTGTTTCATATTTATAATAGCAAAAATGTCTCATTAATATTGAATAAACTTTAAATATTTGAGTAATCATTTCATTTCTGAGTTAGTTATAATTTTTATATAATCTATTTAACTTTTGGTTGCCTATTATTCAGACATTATTTTTAATTTGCAAGATTTCACATACCATTTTTTTAAATCAAATAAGCACAGTAATTCATTGACGTAAAATTTATTTTGTTTGAAACGTAAGAGATTCTGTTTTCAATTTTGTTCACTATATTTATAAGATATCTTTAATTTATTTATTTCGTAATCAAATGTGGATATATATCTCTTTTCTATAAATATAAATACATTATATTATTTAGATTTTTAAATAAATGTAAATATTTAATTTATTTGTCATGGTCTGCTAATTATGTTTTATTTCATTTATAAGTATTCATTTCTTCATTAATTTCAAAAGATATGATTTACCAAAAAATAAATTTTAAATTTATAAAAATTATAGAAAAATATTATTCAATTTCTTTTTATAATTTTGATAAATAAATTGAAAACAGGCATTTTACGCCCACCTGAATGTTAATTAGATTACAAATCTTAAGATCTATACATTTTAAAGTCAAATGTTATTTTCCTTTTTTGATTAGGAAAATAGATAAATGACCGGAGTATAAACTTTAAAATTGAAAAATTCAAGTTTAAAGCCACATTTAATAGATGCATTGCTCATAAAGTTTGTACAACTGAAACTGAGTTAAATCTCTCTTTAACAATATTTCTTTGAAAAGAAAACTAATATATCAGAGAAACTCAGAAAAATAATATATTTAAGACAAAATGAATTAAAAGAAAAAAAAATAAATAAGGTTTAATTATTATGTTAGTTATTTTCAAAATGTATAATTATAAATTATAAATATTTTTTAAATGACCTATATATTAATTTTCTTTCAATAAATTTTATGTGTGCTTATATGCTCGTTTGAATAATTATAGAGTTTCCTACTTTTAGTCATGCATATTGTAAAGAAGTCGTAAAACTTCTCTCTCTTCCTTCGAGACACATGTTTAACCATTGTTATATCTGGCCAGCTGTGGGATTATTCTTTCCTTTGTGATTCTTCCCCTTTAAGTTTACCATCCGAACTTGAATAGAGTCCAGATAATAAACCACGCATGCGTTTTATGACCCTCTGAAGAAAGAAATCGAGCTAAAAAATCCAGATGTAAATATTTCCTTACTGTAGAGGGTCTTCTACGAGGGTGGATGATTAGCAAATATTCCCACGATCAACCGCTGACCACTGGGAATATTTCTGAAGAATTATTGGTTGATCGGCATCACCAGCGCACCAATGCGACAATGAGAGGCGGAGTTTCACCGAGGAGCCAAGAACTGAGATCTGACGAGCTGATAGCTGAGAAGTTCTGAAGAGCTGAACAGTTGGAGAGATACTTCGTGATCTCGAGAGCTATAGGAGATTTTCTTTGGAGAGAAGTCTCGATCTTTTGATTAAAGATCTGTTGCGGTTACTTATGGCACTTGTCTATGGGCAAGCCCCCGCTGATTCAGCAGTAGATTTAAGCTAAAATAAGCTTCTCTTGTTTTTGAAGTAGCGCCAACTAAAGCCAAGAGTACGACTTAACTACACTCTCACCACATTTGCTTGTACAGCCCCTTTTTACAGGGGGGCACAGTCACACATCTCACAGATAGCAGACAGAAGAACAACCATGTCCAAACCAGGACTTGAACCCGGGACTCCCAGAACAGGAAGGCGCGCTACCTCTGTGCCAGAAAATCTGTGATTAAAGATCTACCGGAGGTATATCTGTAGATCTCTAGAGCTACCTGCAGTAGCCGTATACGCTAACAGCCTGTTAGTTTCTTTATATTAGTAGTTGAACTGTAAATCCAGATGTAAATATTCCCCAGCATATTAACCGAGATGAGGACGAGGGTGTTTTTTTTTTTTTGTATATAAGCTGTAAATAAAAAATTTCTGTTTAAAAGCTACCCGTTTCTTTGTTCGAACAGGATCAAGTCATTGCAATCTCTCTTTCTTTTCTTTTAATATTTTCTTTCCTCAATTAAACAGGAAAAGGAAGAAAGAGAAAAAGAAGAAGAAAAAAGAAAATACTGTTTCCATTTTCTGAATTCAAGATAAACTTCTCGTTTATGTCCCACGTGATGCTTCACTTTGCCCTTAAAAGACAACTTATGGCGTAATCTCTTGAAGAGACGTCACACGCTGTCTAAAAGAGCTTAGCGTTGTTGTTTTCTATCGTTTTGATGGCAGGAACATACAATAAATATAGAATCGTACGCTTCTTCTTAAACAGAGCATACAAAATTCTATATCGCTTGTTATTTGAATTCAGCATAAACTCTACTTTTATTTTCCTCGTGATGTCTCACTTCTAACTTAAAAGGCAACTTCTGTAATAATTCTAGGGGAGAGGCCACTCACGTTTAAGCGAACTTACTTTTTTTTCTATCGTTTTGGTGGTTGAGACGTACAATAAATAATGAATCGCACGTTCTTACTTAAGCAAAGCATACATATTTCTATGTCACCTATTCCACTCCATATAATTGTCTTGAAAAAAAATAGAAATTTTTAAATCTTTGTTTGAATATCGTTATTTGAAAACAATGGAGAAATAAAAGTTTCCTCATGGTGGGTTTGGATCAGGTAAATTGCTAGAAAGAGCTTAAATGACTTCGAAGACTCTTTTAAAAAACGATTTTTTTGTAAAGTTTGTAATATATTGGAATGATGAATGATATCGAATATGGTAAAGACGCGCTTAGAATAAATACTATTCAGACGCCGAAAGTTTTTGTCTGTAAGTAATAAGCAAACGAGAATGGAATATATTCCTTCAAAAAAGGTTACATGTTGTTACTGGAGTCGTAGAATACAAACTGATTCATCTCCGTCAGGATAATTTTTAAAAAAACGATTTTGTTACTTTATTTGTAAATATTAGAATTCGTAAAATTTGTTCTTTGACATTCTAACACTTTAAAATTATAGAATATTTTTAATTTATAATCAAATGTAAGCTTATAAATTCTTTTTAGATAAAATTCATTTTTTGACCTTTCGTTACTTGATTAGAAAATAGATTGATTAGAAATGTTTAGGCTTATGTTTGAAAAATGTCATGAATTGACATGCAGTGTTTTCTTACCTCTGTATGCCATCATATTATTGTCAAGACAATATAGGAAATTAAAGGTTTTGGAAATTTTAAAAGGTTTTTCTAATTTCTAGAAAGTTATGTTACTGAAATAATGAACGATATTTAGTTGTCCGGATTTTTCAGTTAGATAATTAAAAGTTGCTAAACTTAGAAGGCTTTTAAAAATACCTTAGTTAAAAAGGAAAATTTCATAAATTAAAAATTATCTATAGAATATATATATTTATTTGCCAAATGTTTTATAACAATTAGTATTATCAGCAAGTCTGTGGCGTTCGTTTTTGATACTGAATGTAAAGTTTCATAATAATCTCTAATTTCCCGTAATTTTCCAAAATCACCATGATTCCAAGCAGTTAATGCCAGAACTGAAATAAAAAATTCAATACCAAACAACGGACCGTAATCTTTCATATTAGTAAAAATGTTTCATAATAATGACTGCATTCATATTTTATTTTAAAATATATAATTTTTGATGAACTTTGCATTGAATTTCAATATATAAAAATTCATTAGACATAAAATTAAAAAAAATTCTAAATGCTTCCCAAAAATTAATTATCATATAACTTATTACATTTCCCCCTGCAATATACCGGGTGGCCAGAAATAAAACACCCCTACTCTGACCTCCCTGGATATCGAACTACTCAGTGTAAAGGCTTGAAAATTTGTGGACATACTATTCAAAAAATGGGGAAACGGATTTCACGAAAAAAAAATTTAGTTTCAGAAATCACCGATAGGTGGCGCTGTACCACTGGACGTATGCTGAAAAGACACAAAAACACGTTTTAAACACATTTTATTTGAAAGTACCAAGCATACATGAAACAAGGACGTTATCGATGCAGGGAATGCTGCTCAATATGGTTCCCTTCCTGAAGATGTAAAATGTGAAGTCTGTGGACAGCTTGTTCAACTGCGGATCGTAACTGGTCATCTGAGATGCTTCTCACATGCAGACTGATACTCTCTTTCAAATCTGCCAAGGTTATCAGACGTTCTCGATAAACAAGGTTTTTTAAGTGTCCTCAAAGCCAAAAATCACACGGATTAAGATCCGGTGAACGAGATGGCCAAGTTGTCGGAAACGCGCGACTGATTATTCTGTCAGTGGTGAAATGTTGGCGAAGAAACTGTTGCACAGGGAGTCCAATGTGTGGAGGTGCTCCATCTTGCATAAAAGTAATGGTGTCAAGGCATTGGCGCTGCTGCAAATGGGGTACAACAAATGTTTCGAGCATCCTTTTGTACCTGTTGGCCGTCACGGTACATGTCTCAAGGCCATTGGAAGTAACCTCTTCGAAAAAGAACGGTCCAAGGATGAATGTGGCTGTGAATCCACACCAGACTGTAACTTTCGGTGAGTGGAGTGGAATCTCTTGGAAGGTACGGGGGTTTGTCGTGTCCCATATGCGACAGTTATGGGTGTTCACTGTTCCACTGAGGTGGAAATGGGCCTCATCGCTCCACAGAATCTGCCACGGCCACGATGCATCCACTTCAACTCTAGCAAGAAATGTCAATGCAAAGGTCAGTCGCATCTCCCTGTCTGTGGCCAGCAATTGTTGATTAGGGCGGATTTTGTACGGGAAACAATGCACCATTTTTCTGAGTACGTTCCACACTGTGCTATAGGGAACACCCAAGTGTCGTGACACTGCACGTGCACTACTGCAGCCTAAAACATTATCCATTGACTGTTCAACAATACCGGTGGCAACATCTTCAACGACATCTGAACGAACCGGTTTGCGTCCTCGACCAGGCTGAACTCCAAGATGTCCAGTTTCCTCGAATCGAGCGATCATTCTCCTGAGAGCTTGTGGAAGCAATGGTCCCTTACGCAAATCCTTAAGTCGGCGAAACTCTCGAAGTGCTGCTGGAGCATTTCCTTTATTCTCGTAAAACAACTTCACAAGCAAAGCGCGTTCTGGCAGCGTGACAGCCATCACTAATAAGAATGACAATCCCCACCTTTTAACATGGCTTCTAACCATGCTTTATGCAAATTTTTCTGGTTACAGTATGAAATTGCAGTTACAACGGGAGTTCTAGCTTCTTTACTATTTTTATTTTCCATAAGGGGCAGAAAAATTAAAAAGGAAGCATGGAAGCATTCCATTCCGCATAAACATTTTAATTTTTATTATTATTTGTGTCTTTTGATCATAGTTCCAGTTGTGCAGCGCCACCTATCGGTGATTTCAGGAACTAATTTTTTTTTTCGTGAAATCCGTTTCCCCATATTTTGAATAGTATGTGTACAAAATTTTGAGCCTTTACACTGAGTAGTTCGATATCCATGGAGGTCAGAGTAGGGGTGTTTTATTTCTGGCCACCTTGTATATGAAACAATTTTACATAATTCCTAATATAAAAAAATTTAATAATTTCTGAGAAAAATAATTCACGTATTTGTAATTGTTTTTGTTTTGTTTTGGTTTCATTTTGTGTGATTTTAACTTTTTCTGGTATCTTATTACTTTAAAGATGTTCTTTTATTTTTGTGATACAATGTTTTTTTCAAAAACCTCTTTTTCTTGGGATTTTTGGGTCAGAAAGATCGATTTTTGACTAATTATCAGATCTCTCACAGAAAAAAATCTCTGGTTTGAATCCCTGCCTGAGGGTGACCTTTGAAAAGTCTTCTGGCCGGATTCATTATATTATTTTTTTCTCCTTTTGATTCCAAATTTTTGCTAATTTAGTTCATTTCATTTGTGTTCTAGTTGTAGCAGCATTGGTTACAACTAGAACACAGATAAAGATACATTGTATTGATAACAACTAGAACACAAATGAAGATACATTGTATTGATAACAACTAGAACACAAGTGAAGATACATTGTATTGATAACAACTAGAACACAAATGAAGATACATTGTATTGATAACAACTAGAACACAAGTGAAGATACATTGTATCTCTAGATACAATGTTCTTTTAGATATTACTGTTTAGGTAAATTAATAATGTTTGCAAATTGTTTTTTACGATATGACGTAATTGTAAAGCTATCATGTAGAAAATCTCCTCGACTCTTTAAAAAAATTATACTCACTCCTTAAAAAAATATTTAACATTCTAAGTTCATTTACACCTTATTTTTATATTATCATTACTCTAACATTTAGCATAACAACATGTTTCAGAGTTTCATATGAAGTACTGAATCATTTGATAAATGAATTTCGCAGTAGCGGAGTCTTTGTAGCTTATCTTTTATTGCTGTAATGTTTTTATTACTGAATGTAATTAATTACTGTACAATACATCGTGTTATTTCGAAAAAAAAAGATCGCCTATTCCTAATTTTTTTTTTGTATTTTCTGATTTTCTTGAAGAAAAACTGTCCGGATAACATTATTTTCCAAAATTCATTTTTCAACATAAGATTTTCCATTAACTTTAAGATTTTAAAGTCCCTTCAGGTAACTGATTTCCGTATTGAAAATTTGGATTTTGTAGATAACATGCTTACTTATTCCATATTTTCTCATTTAGATTAGTGATACTTAGTTTCTATTTCTTATAATGCTAATAAATATCTTAGTTAAAAATAGCTATTTTCAATTTTAATGTAAAAACTAGTAGTTTGTTCTTCTTGTGATGATCAAGATTTGAAAATTCGACTTATTTCTCAATGATCCTTGAAACAAGGTTTGGTCTGTAAATATTTATAAAAAAAACAATTTTAATAAATTTAATAAAGCTTATTAATTTAAATTTTTATATGATAAAGAAATGATAAAGACTAAAATGAAATCTTTTATGCACATTTCAATGTGTCATATCAGAACATAATTTCTTGAACGGCCAAGCACCACGTGCTCGTGAAAATTAAATTGTATTTTTATTCATCTTAATTGTTTCATTGAATAAGTCACTTTAGTATTGCCAACGATCCAAAAAAACTTTTTCTCGCATTGATTGTTTTAAAAAATATCACATTTCCCATTTATTTCATTTCATATAATCACGTGTTCAAAATGACATTTCTCTACGTTTTATTTGTTGTAATAATGAACTTTTTAAAAAATCAGAGCTTTTGTAAATGCAATGTCAACATATTATTAAAACCCGATTTTTTGGGATGCTCGTGCAGATTATAAAGTTTTTATTTTTCGACTACGGATTTTTATTGATACCAAAAACCTCATGTTCTGACACGATAATAACTAATATTATTATATAATATTGTTATTATATAATAATATATTTATAATAAGCATATAATAATGATATATAACTAATATATAATTAATATATTTAATTAATATTATATTTATATTACTAATATTATTATATAAATATTTTTAATTTTTTAATAATAAATTAAAATATAATTTTGATAAATTCCTTATTGCGCTTACCTAATTAAGTAAATGACTCAAATAAAGCAAACGGTGTTTTATTTTCAGGGCCTATTGAAGTACATCTATTTTTAATTGCTGTTGCTCCTACCTATGATATAATTGTATGCATAAAGATACATTCAAACTATTAAAAAAACATCATTTTGATTACAACAGTGTAAGATATATTCTAGGAATGAATTATATTTCCATCAAAATTAAATGTTTCAAAATACTTTTTTAAAAACTACTTTTAATACCATTAAGACCTTATTATACAAAATATTTAATTAAAATTTTTAATAGCCATTAGTTGAACAAACTTGTTTGTAAAGCACTGCTTGTAAAATTAATACTGTCATAATTTCTTTTCAATTTGTTTTAGTATAAATAATATTCCAGAAAATAACTTTCTATAAGTAATTTTAGTTTTAGTATCTCAAGGATACCACTTTCGATTATTCTTCCTTATTATAATGTGATGATTCTTCTTCATTATAATATGAGAAGGGAAAAAATGAGCACATCTTAGGAACTTTCTGTCCTTTTTATCCTAATTTTGCCAGTTGCTCAGGTTTGTTTATTCTTATTGAAAGGAGAAATAATAGTTCAGGTTTAATATGAGTATTTTGTCAATTGGTTATGTTTTTATTGAATTACATTTTTATTACGAATGGCTACTTCAAGTGGCCAGAAATTTATCAGAATTGGTTTAAAGATTACTGCATTGTTACGTTTTTAGCGTAGTGGATCCGGGTTGAATGGACTTTACTTGAGGACAGCACAAACAGATTTATTTACAGCTATTTACATGCAATACAGGAAGACTTCATGAAGTAAATCAATCCGGCAATCAACAGTCACTTACAGCGTAATTGCAAGTCATACGCACAATTAACACAGACTGCGAAACAGATATCGTATAGCACTGCAGCAGTAAATCACAGCGAGCTCAATAATACAACGTTAACAGCAAACGTAAACACAGATCACTGATAAGAAAGAGAGAAAACTAATCCGCTTGTAAAACGAGTCGCTTTTCTTGAGAGAGGAACTTCCCAGATTGTGGCAACCCGTCCCTTATATAGCCGAGCGAGTGAGAACGCGAAGCTTCGAAAAACACCGCGAGCGATCCAGTGATTATCAAACTTTTCTTTTAGCCAAATCAACTCGGCTGGCGCCAAGCTCTTTGTCAACCGTTGCCAGTCACTCCCTCTTTCCTCGAGCCTCCGCGGCGTTCCCCCACTTGTAACAGTATGTAATATCATTGAATGTGATAGAGAGCCTCTATTGTTGTTAATCTGAAAATATTAAGAAAAATTCAGTAAGATATATAAAAGAAAATTCTTTTTGCGTATACACAAACGTATACAAAAGTTATTCAAATTGTAAGATCAGAAATCTTCCATTTATTTGTCATAAATTTTAATTATTAAACTCCTTACAGAAAATGAAAAATTATTAAAACTAAGATTCCTAAATTTTCTTAATTTAAATAATAATTAATATCAATAATAAAAAAATTCAAAACTGAAGATAAATTTAAATTAAAAAAATTCTTGTGAATTTTGTATTTTTATTGACAATATTGTGATACGTTTGCAGTTTTTACGTCTTCTGATCTTGTGTATAATCTGAGTTTATATATAGTTAAATTTAAACATATATTCCTCTCATCAGCTTTTTGACAAAATACATATGTCTTGAATCATGCGCTAAAACTGGGAGAGTTTTGAAATTCGAGATTGAACAATACTTGATTACAAAGGGAAAAGAAAGATTTTGTTTACAAAAAGAAAAGCATGTGATTTGAAATATTACTTTTCCGGTACATAGAGTTTTGTCTTGTAATCAAGATCGATTACGTCCTTCTAATTTATCTCAGTATTTTCTAACATTAAGAATAGGAATAGAAAAAAGTGAATCAATTAGCAAAAACAAAAAATGTATAAACAATGTTTGCAATTTGCATTTATATTTAATAAAGGAGATGCCAAAAAAGAAATTATTTGGTTATCCCTATCACTATTATAATACAAATTTATAAATCCGAATAATAAAATCTTCTATTTCAATAAAACACAATCGTCACATAACCAGAACACCTTCAAACAGAAACCATCTCTTCGCCTAGAAACATTTAAATTTTTCTAATGTCACCATCATTCATCAAAAAGCCTTAAAAATCAAAAGTCATTAACCTTAGAACTATCCTCCCACCTAATTACTCCCCAATATTTTTGATATATTTTTAGAACCAACTCTGATAACAAGCGAAGTCATTGTTTGCTGGTGATTGGCTGAAAAGGTAATTAAACACTGATTTCCTTAAAGGATCTTAACATTTTCACAAACGTGACAAAAAAAATTCGCCATTAAATAAACAAAACGGAAGCATTAATGATAATTTATTAATGCGCCGTTTCATTAAACTTTTTTCAAAGATGTTTAGATAATACACCTTATCCCCCTTTTATTGTTAGCAGTAAATTGTGCTTCCACAGGACATATAAATTCTGATGTAATTGCAAACTCGGGCAACAACGAGGAAAGATAAATAGATAAAAGTTAAGCGAAATGACTTTAAAATTTTAAAAGCAGGATACTCGCTTTGTTTGCTAAAGATAACGTTTGCTTAGGGATTTGTAATGCCGCTTGGTGGTTTTGGCGCAATTAGTAAAATTTGGCGAAAAGGGAGATTCCAGATTTTAAAGGGATTTTCTTTCTTGTCTGTTAAGGATTTTATTTCGGTTGTCATTCAATTTCTTCTATTATTTTACGCTCTTTCAATCTATATAAATATCTGGTTCAAATGTTCAATCGTTAATAAAATACTTTTTATTCATCCAATCAAGTTCAAGTAAATTTTTTTAACTTGTACTGGATGTCATTTGACGTTAATACAATATTTTCAAACATTAATTAATTAATTTTTATTAATTAACTAAAACCTAGTTTTCCCGCCAAGATTCTTCATTTCCCCACCGCCATCCAACTAGTGCAAGTAATTTTTTTAAACTTGTACTGGATGTCATTTGACAATACAATATTATCAAATTTTTATTAATAAATTAAAACCTAATTTTCTCGCCAAAATTCTTCATTTCCTTACCGACAAACAAGTAATAAATTCTATTTTTCCCCCACACTAATTAGATTAGGCTTAACATGTTCTCGGCAGATTATTTTAAAAGATTCCGTTTATTTTCATAATGTTTGATGGCTTCAAAATTAAACATTGTTAGTTAATCAATTTTTCGGATTCATTCTGAAGTACTTTCGAATTATAATGAAACATAATAAAGAAAATTAAAAATTTCTAATCTGTACTGTTACCCCAATTGGAGTAGAAAATTCCCGCTTTACTGTAACCTTAATTGGCATTGGAAATTCAACTTTAATTGAGAGTGCTCTGATTGTTTACTGAGTCTGTATGGATTGATTTTTTAACGGATATGATTTTGTGTTAACCAGGCATGATTTTTTAATCAATTATTGATATTAACCCTTTACTGCATAAATTAATAAAGCGTTGAAAAATTTGTTTCACGGTATAAATAACTTTATTTAGTTATCAATAAGACATATAAGAATAAAAATAATGAAAAAGGTTTTATATTTTGGTTTCTTTATGGGCCCCTATATATGGCACATATGCACTGAGACAAAAACCAGTACAATTGGAAAGCGGAAAAATTATTATCCGTCGAGAAAGATGAGTATATCTACTCCATGAAAATATTTTCTTTTGTCAAAAAGTACTTACGTTTTACTCTGTTATCATTTTTTTGAAAATGAATCACTCGCACTTTAATTCTGCTTTTTCAACCACTTTCACAAAAGTGGGGTTATTTCGAAATGTCATAAAATCATGTTTAATTTTTTTGCGTTTTAAAATTGCTAAATACATATTTGATGGATTAAGATAGTTTGATATCAACTGTGTTTTCCGCCGCTGCTGTATGTAAACTGCAAGTTTACATATTCATATTAGCCCATCTTAAGTTCTGTTTCAAGACATGCAGATCTTCTTAAAAGCAGCCAGGACATTACAATGTCTAGAGTAGAATAATCTTACCAATTAACACTCTGAGACAAAGTAGGGCCCATATTCAGCCCACATCAGTAGCCAATCATGATCAGTAGTCAAAAAACATCAATATTATATTAAACACATGAAATGTGGTTTCATTTCGTTCATTCATTTTAGCTGCAGAAGCCGTCAAACAGAAGAGTTATTTTATGGCTACCCAGCATATTAATATAATAAATAATAGTCCCAATAAATCAATAATCTATATTCAGTAATATTTATTCAATTCTCAATCGATCAGTAATTATATATTCAGTAATATTTATTCAATAATCATTCAATCAGTAATTCTATATTCAGTAATATTTATTCAATTCTCATTCAATCAGTAATTCTATATTCAGTAATATTTATTCAATTCTCATTCAATCAGTAATTCTATATTCAGTAATATTTATTCAATTCTC
>JAOUZG010037848.1:0-66360 GCA_026289955.1 Argiope argentata
CAGTAGAACAATGCTACAAATGCAATTATTTTGGCCATAAAGCCTCAAACTGCCAAATGAAGCCAAGGAGCCTGAAATGCGAGGGTGTACATAATACAAAAGAATGCTCCATTACAAACAGATTAGAGTCGTCCAAGTGCATAAATTGTAATAAGATCGGACATATTGCATCATACAAAGGCTGATAGCCTTCTCAAAGCCACCGAACAAACTGAATAATAATACTAGCAATAGAAACTCAACAAAGCCAAGGCTTCATTAGACCCAATAAGACTTTCACGCAAACTCTTAAAGGCAACCGAGTACAACAGATGGTGCCACTAAACCTAACTGTAACCGGAAGCCAGAATGTAAATAATAGTCAAAACATAAACAAAGATGAAATCACCGGCGAGGTACTAGATCTGATTGATGTTATCCAGCAAATTAAAATAATAATAGCTGAGTTTTTGGAAATATTTCAAATGGTCCAGGAAAATAAAAAAAAAGCAGAGAAGGTTGAGGATAAAATACACATAATTTTCAGGACAATAATGGAGGCACTCGAAAAAGCTACTCAATAATGCTCCATTGAAACTCTCGTAACATCGTGTTCTGGAACTCAAATGGGATCAAGGCTAAATTAATCCAGCTCAAACTGTTTATCAATAAACATAGCCACAATATAATACTTTTACAAGAAACTCACTTGAGACCGAACTATATAGCGAATTACCATTACAGAAAACTGCTCCTCCACTATCAAGTCACCGCCCACCAAATTCTAAATCATGTCGAAGCAACCTTAGTAGCTATTACTCCTAAAAATAGAGACCACATAATGCTAACCTCCGTAAATGTCCCCCACTCCCCAATGCAGATTACTACTTATTTATATTTTACATCGAAAATATCCTTCAAATTAGCCCGAACCCCATTATCTGCGGTGATTATAATGCACATCATACTTTTAAGCCAGGTAAGGACCCCACAAACCCAACCAGCTATAGGCTAATATCACTACTTTCAACTATTAGCAAAATTGCTGAAAGCATCATTCTCAAGATGTTGAACACACTCCTAGAAATAAACAACCAACATTGTGCAGAGCAATTTGGGTTTCGACCAAACCTTTCAACGACACATCAATTAGTAATGGTTATAGAATACATCATTGAAGGATTCATCAACAAACAAAAAACAGGAACCGTCTTGCTAGATATTCAAAAAACATTTGACCGAGTTTGGATAAATGGTCTCATTTTCAAGATGATAAAAAATCGGATTCCAGGCTATCTGATAAACATCACGGAGCCCTACCTCACTGACAGGCCCTTTAAAGTCTGGGTACAACACGAACTATCCGAAGCCAAAACAGTAAGAGCAGGAGTGCCACAAGGCTCTAAGATAGGGCTGGTACTGCTCTCTCTCTCTAAATGAATGACATGCCAAAGCAATTTAACACCATGCTATGCTTATTTGCAGATGACACATCGATACTAGCTAAAAACAAAAACGTAAACTACATTCGTATCGCACTAAACAGACACATAAAAAAAGCTCGAATGGTTCCAGAAAGGGAAGATTGAAAATAACGAATCAAAAACTGAAGCAGTCATGTTCCAGAGGGGCCAACAGCAACCAAACTTCCCGAAAGTTAAAATCAAAAATAATCTAATACCCTGGTTTCAGGACGCGAAATACTTAGGTGTAATACTTGATAGAAAATTAACTTAGGAAAAGCATTTCATTCATATCAATGAAAAGTTTCGAGCATTCTCACGTAAATGTTACTCTCTACTAGCTCGAAATTCAAAATTGAATAGGGACATGAAAATGCATATCTTTACAACCTATTTGCGTCCGGTACTCATAATAATCAAAATAATGCCATGTCTGAGGATATGCAGCAGAAACCAATTTAAAAATACCACAACACAATAGAATAATTAGAAATATCTGTAAATCCACCTGTTACATGACAACGTCGGACCTCACTAAGGACTTAAAATATAAATCATTCCAGGAAACGATTCAAAAGCTATCAATAATTTTCTTCAATAGGATGGATAATAACTATAATGAAGCTGTACATAAATAAATATTACCCCGACATTGAAATTAAAAGATCTAGAAACATCACCATCCAAAAATAAACCCCTGCTCCATCCAAAGTTCCATGTACCAGGACCCCCCCTACACACACACCGCAATAGTTAAACTTCTCATTGGCTAGACATTTGTGAATCACCGTATGCAGAGCCGGTAGTTTTTGTCCTATGCCTAATGGAACTAGCAGATTGATTATCATAAACTAAATGCTATAACCAAATCTGATATGTATCTGCTCCTAGTTATGGATACATTGTTACATGATGCTAGATCCACTGCTTTTACCCTTGATTTAAAGACTGGATATCACCAAATTGAAATCAATCCTGCTGATAGGGAAAAAACTGCGTTTATATTTCTTTTCGGTACGTTTCGATACAAAAAAATGCCTTTTGGTCTTAGAGACGCTCCAGATACTTTTCAACAGCTTATGGACCATTTCCGAAATGGACTCCCTGCAGTGAATATTCTTGTTTATTTAGATGATAGAAACTTTTGAACAGCATATTCAAGATGTAAAGTTGGTCTTCGAAAGATTCCGGAAATTTAAATTATGTGTGAATAGAGAAAAATGTAAATTCGCATGCGCTCGTGTGAAATATCTGGGATTATGGATAACTCCTATAGGAATCGTAATGGATCAAGATAAAGTTGCAACAATACAAAACATTCCTTGTCCAAGAAATGTTAAACAGTTAAAATCATTTTTGCAGACCTTTTTAAGGTATCGTAAATTCATCCCGAATATTTCAGATATTGTTAGACACCTTAGCAATTTGACAAAAAAGAATATTGTTTGGGAATGGAGTGAACAAAAGTAACAAACCTTTCAAACTCTAAAGCAATGCTTAAAAACTCTGCCAGTATTGAAACAAGTTGATCCTACGAAGTCTTTTATCATCCGGAAGGATGCAAGTGGTTATACCTTAGGAGAAATCCTTTTACAAGGAGAAAATCCCACCAATAAAATATGCCAGTGGACTCTTGAGTTCAGCTGAAAAGAATGACTCGACTACGGAAAGAGAAGCTTTGGCCGTTGTCTGGGCCCTGAATAAATTTCATGGTTATATTGAGGGTGCAGATATTACAGTGGCCCCTCACCACCAACTCTTCTAGTGGTTAGCGACTTTATCATCACCCACTGGAAGGTTTACCAGATGGGCACTTCAGATTCAATCTTATAACCTGATAATCGATTATTTTCCAGGAAAATGCACTGTTATGGCTGATATGTTTTCTCGACCTGAATGCAATGAGAAAAAAACCCGTGAATTACAAACTATTGATGCCCCATCAAGAACAGCTGCTGAACTTATAACTGAGCAGTTGAAAGACCCTGAAATCAAGAAAATCATAGATCGTTTTGAGGATATTGACAAAAGTGTCGATTTTTCAAATTGGACACAAAGAGGATACGTCTGAAATGATATATATATATAATGATAGTTAAACTCTAATATTAATTGAAATTAATTCCAAAGTTTTGTCTTACTTTAGCTCATAATAATTTCATTCTAAAATGTTCCATTATTTCTTGATCTACTCCACATTTCCTATTTAATGCGTCTTTGATTACACCACGTGCTAAATAAATCACTGGAGTAAATATTCTTTTAGAAAATTCCTTCAATGAATAATAAATCACTTATATAAAATAGATTCTTTTAAAGAAAATCCTGTTTCTCTTGTCAAGGTCAAATGTATAAAAATTGCTGTCAGAAATCTATGTGATTCATGAGAATATCCTGGTATATAAGACCAGAGATAGATGTTTCTCTCGCTGTTGTGCTGCGCTCTTGAGATGGAATAAAACCGGATTGAAAAAGTTCAACATGCGTCGTCATGATGTTTTCGGCCAAGATTTTGCAACTTTCTTTAAATTCAAAATTAATATGGCGGATTATATTACACACAAATATAATTTTTTAAAGCTTCATTTTAATTTTTTTAGCTGCCAAACAAAGTTTTGGAGCTCAACCGATTTTAAGATGATGTAACAGCTGTGATGTCATAGTTCTTTGTCCACCTTTTAAAACCGCATCTGCTGTCAAAGAAGCAAACGTAATAATAAAGCAATACTGGTAAAGGTAGGTCAACCTTTTAAAAACGCAACTGCTTTAAAAAAAGCATACTTAATAATAAAGAAATAGTTGTAAAAACAGGTCAACTTTAAAAAAACGAAATTGCTTTTAAAGGAGCATACATAATAACAATGCAATACAAGTAAGAGCAGATAAAAATACATTTTGCCCGTAAATTTCGGAGAAATCAAAACCTCCTAAACCAAAACATCACATTTTCGCATGATTAAAAAGACTCTTCTGTCGAGAAAAAGCTTTGGAGCTCCACCAATTTTCAGCAGAAAAATAATTCGAATTCTATATATCGATGAATATTTTTAAAACCGATTTAGACTGGCTTTTCACGAGAAAGATTTTTGAAATCCGACTGATTTGGAGATTATTAAAAGTCATCGCTTTTCTTAATTTGGTGATTACGAAATATGAGTCAAGTGAGAACATGCAATTCTGTTTGATTAATACCAATGTTGGGTTAAAAAAAATAATAATAACGTTCCCACACGATAACTTAAAATTTGGAATAAAAGATTTCAATTAATTCCAATTCAAAATATTAAAGCAAATTTTGGATTTACTGTATATGAAACAGAAAATCCAAGGTTAATATTTCTATAATATTTCCGCACAGACGGATGTCCAAAAGTGCGGGGTTTCAGAATCCGAGAATGGAAACATTCTCATACAATTCAGCTTTTTTAAAAAAACTTTGTAGGCATTAAATTAAAAACTCATTATTTCCTGAAAAATGAAATGAATCAACATTTTTCTTAAAGAGCACAAAATTAAGTATTTAAATAGTTATATAATAGCATTATCAAAAATCATCTGCACAAAAAATACTAAACATATCATTATATTCCAAATTTTAAACTTTATATTTGAAACTTAAGGAAAAATTTACAAGAACCATTCGAAACGAGTTGGTTTGCAATAAGATATCGAAATCCATCGCTTTTCTAAATTTAGTGATTGCGAAATATGAGTCATGCGAGAACAGGATGTTTAACAATTCCAATTTTCCGCGGTTGGAAAGAAAAAACAATAATAATGCTCTCGCATGATAACTTAAAATTTGGGTTGGGAATGTTGAATTTTTTTAAAGTCTTCCTTTTGAATAATAAATTGAGTGGAAACTTATTTTAAAAGAATGGTAGTCATGTGGTTATATGGAAATGAAAGCAATGAACTTTTAAGCAATGAAGCCATCTAAACTGAAAAAGTTACTCTCAGAATGATATTGCTCCGTGGATACAATTGAAAGAAGAGCAGAAATAGAAGTAAAATCAAATATCAAAAATCACCTGCGTGTAAAAACACACACCGCAAAATATATTATTACATGCCAACTTTTAAACTTTATATTCGAAATTTAAGGAAAAATTTACAAGAACAATTCAACACAAATTGGTTTGTTATAAGATGCAGATTTAAAACAGGACACCATGTTATTTAAATTCCACAATTGAAACACGTCCGCACGAATTCATACCTCTGCATATTAGATTTTATGTTCCTAACAATAAATCTCAGCTTTGAAACTTTAAAAAGGAACAAGATGTCATAAAAGGAAAAAATACACATTGGTAGGCACACACAATGGTAAAAAATACATTTTTATTGCAATACTTTTCAACAAAGTACAATTGTTTATTGGAAAAATATCAACCAATATGTTTAAAACGTATTTACATCAATAAGCTGATTTCTCTTAAAGTAAATAAGCAAATAAAATTTATTCGCATGTTTCACAGAATACAGGGTGACTTAAAAAGAAAATCCGAAACTTGCAAGTCTGTTAAACGAAAACAATCTTATTTATCGGAAATCAAAAATAACAAAAGATACTACCATTTATTTTTCCCTCTGGGGCCACAGCAAACTAAAGGTGTTTGTTCCTCCGATATAAAGTGATGCTTATAAATTTAAAACATGCACATTTGCAGGCTTTCAAATCACGATACTGGAGAAAATGAAAGGGGATGGCTTAAGTAATCGTATCGTCCAGATATTATTCGTAATTTTGGAGGTGCTTCTAATGAGCATTTATAACTATGTTAAATTTAAATTTTGAAAAGTTATTTGTAATTTCGGATGGACGACAAGATTTTACTTTGTTTCCATTTCTTCAATAGCTCTGGGAAGTTTAAACATCCATTTAAATATAATAATTACCCTAATAATAACAGTGAATATGCATTATGCAGAGGGTCACACGAAACAAAATTCCAAAGAAGATAAAATTTCAATTAATCTTAGTGAAATAATCAGCCTTTCTTGCCAATGTTTTTTGAAGCATGAACTCACTAACAAGGCATTATCGTAAATCTTTCGCTTTCGGATGAGGTGAATTTTTCCCATTTGCAGGCGCTGAACAACAGAGGCTTGTAACTCATCCATTTTCTATGATATGCTTTAGTAAATGAAAGGCTTTAAAAAAAATGGAACGAGAATTATCTTAGATGCAATTGTCGAATGCACACTATTTCTTGTCCATATGGGTCATTCAATGCAAGTTTAATCCACACCGCTCAGAAAACAATTAATTCAAATTTCGAGAACATACGGTTTCTCCACCATATGTATTCGTGAAAGTCCTTTAAAAATAATTGAAGTAAAAGCTTTGCCACAAAAATACAAAAAGTAGAGTTTCTTATTCGTAAGCGACAATAAAAGAGTTTTTATACATGACAGTCGAGACTTTGCCTTATTGCATAATTCACATGCTTACGCTTTCTCACTTGTATGCTTACGTAAATGCATTTTGAAATGCCATTTACTCGAAAACGGTTTGTTACAAAATTCACAAATATATGGTTTCTCATCAGTATGGGTTCGTAAATGTCTTTTGAAACTCCCCTTTGATGAAAAGGGTTTGTTACAAACACCGCAAGTATGCAGGTCCTCTCCTGTATGCAGACGCAAATGTACATTTAAATTCCCGTTATTGGAAAAAGATTTCTCACAAAACTCGCATGTAAAAAGTTTCTCTTGTTCATGCGTACGCAAATGTGTTTTAAAACTCACATTATGCAAAAAGGATTTATTACAAAATTCGCATGTATACGGTTTCTCTCCTGTATGCAGACGCAAATGTTCTTTTAATTTGACATTCACGGAAAAGGCTTTCTCGCAAAACTCGCATGTATATGGTTTCTCTCCAGTATGCACACGCAAATGTACTTTTAACGACATGTATCTGGAAAAGACTTTCTCGCAAAACTCGCATGTAAAAAGTTTCTTTTGTGTATGCACACGCAAATGTGATTTGAAATTCCTATTATGAACAAAGGATTTATTACAAAATTCGCATGTATACGGTTTCTCTCCAGTATGCAGACGCAAATGTTCTTTTAAACTGTCGAACCTGGAAAAGGCTTCCTTGCAAAACTCGCATGTATATGGTTTCTCACCTGTATGCAAACGCAAATGTTCTTTTAAACTGCTGTTCCAAGCAAAGGGTTTATTACAAAATTCGCATGTAAAAAGTTTCTCTTGTGAATGCGTACGCAAATGTGTTTTGAAACTCACATTATGCAAAAAGGATTTATTACAAAATTCGCATGTATACGGTTTCTCGCCTGTATGCAGACGCAAATGTTCTTTTAATTTGACGTTCATGGAAAAGGCTTTCTCGCAAAAATCGCATGTATATGGTTTCTCACCAGTATGCAAACGCAAATGTTCTTTTAAACTTTCGTTCCTGGAAAAGGATTTATTACAAAATTGGCATGTATATGGTTTCTCTCCAGTATGCACACGCAAATGTATTTTTAAATGCTCGTTCCTGAAAAAGTCTTTCTTGCAAAAGTCGCATGTAAAAAATTTCTTCTTTGTATGCAAGCGTAAATGTCTTTTCAAACACCAATTATCAGAAAAGGATTTATTACAAAATTCGCAATTATACGGTTCCTCTCCAGTATGCAAACGCAAATGTATTTTTAAACGCGCGTTCCTGGAAAAGACTTTCTTACAAAACTTGCATGTAAAAAGTTTCTTCTGTGTATGCGAAAGTAAATGTCTTTTGTGATCTGAAACCACAGGAAAGACTTTGTTGCAAAAGTTGCAAGGGTAGGTCTCCTCATTCGTTTGCGACATTAAATTAATTTTTAAATGTAACCTCTGAAATATTGCTTTGATACAAATGTCAGATGAGTGCAGTTCCTCTTTAGAATGCCCCAGTAAACATTTCTTTAAATTCGGAAGCTGAGAAATTATCCTAAAATTTTTAAAGCATAAGGTTTTAACATTAAGAAGGCAATGAGAAAAACTTCTTTCAACAAAGCACAAGCCGTCTCTTTAATTCAAGTTTGGGAATAAAATTTTCACGCTGAGTACAATTTTACTGCCTTTGTCCGTATATGACAGAAATAAAATTTCTTTATTTGGTGAATCAAAAGAGAAAACCTCGAACGTATTTTTTGGAAAAATGTATTATAGCATGGGTCATAGGAATAAAATCCTTATTTGTATGTCAATAACAATATGCACCCAAACACACTAAATAAGAGAAATAAATTAGAGCGGGATTAAAATCTTCTAAACAATTGCATTGGGATATTTATTAATTTATAGTTCTGGATTCCATCAAGATATGTTGTATGTTGCAATCAGGATTGTGGATATTCCAAAAGACAGGCTTTTCTTATTGTTGCCACTTTTATTCCGAAAGACGTGAAGATTTATCAGCTTTTCTCAATAACATGTGATCCGGTTACTGGCAACACAATCTTGAAATCTAAAAAATAAATGAATAAAATTAATGCATTGTTACATTAAGAGATATTGAAAATTTCTAAGGGAAAAAATAAAATATTTGGTATTTATTTATTTTATTAGCTAGTTAGTAATCATTTTAATTATTAAAAGAAATATGTGGAAGCACATGGGTATTTGGTTTGACTCGGGTATATGAAGAGAAATGTTGAGAAATGAATTACACTGGAACCTCGCGTAATGACCGTAATTTCTTCACGAATTATAATCGTAATGTGATATAATCATTGAATGAAACATTTTTCCCCCATTAGAAATTATAGAAAATAGAACATGGCGTTCCACTTTGAAAAAAATCAAGATTAATGTAATTTTTTTTTATTTATGAAGGAAGTACTTTTTTTACAATAAAATTGTTTAAAGAAATTTTTATTTAATTTTCCTTCAAAGTTTGGTAAACATCAGATAAAGCATTATCATAGAGTATTAAGTTATAGCTGTATCGGGATGACGCTTCTGGTGTGATGCTATAAATTTCTTATGCATTCGATGTATTTCTGATTTCACCAGAAGGTTATTGCTCTTTCGAATCTATTATTTTTTCCACCCCAAACCAAATTTCCTCTGACTTTTAACTGCGACACAGAATGCCCTTTTATAATTTCTCGGATAATTTTGTCAGTGTTCTTTCATCAACTCACCAATGTCATTGGTATCCGTCTCTATCCCCACAATCTTACTAGAAAGAAAGTTTCGCCAATTGAGGCATCCTAGGCACGTGCTGTAAGCCATTTGGAGTCGTATTTGGCAAACTATTTACGCAAAATCTCCCCCATGAAGACATATTTGTTCCCTTCAAACAAGCGCTCAATGCAACCTGATACAGACCAATCTAGCTTCTGACGTCATAATGTCTCCTCGTCACTCAGTTTTATGAAACATCCCTCGTTAAGCCAGCAACTTGATCACCTTTTCCCTTACTCATTAAGCGAATCGATCATTATGATAATGCTCGATAAGAAACAAAAACCTACTTTAAAAAAATACTTAGGAATACAAAGATAATAGTTATTTATTTCAAAAATTATGACAGGCCATTTGAAATACAAGGCAGTTCAAGCGATTGAAAATTCTTCCCAAATCAATTATTTCCCAATAAAACAGGAATAAGTGGCATAGAGCTGGAAATAATAAATCATAAAAACTAAACGCATCCATAACAATAAATGAAAATGAAAACATGTGAAAAGAAGGAATGTATAAGTTATAAAATACGCGGCTTTTAATGGCCAATTTTTTAAATATACTTACGAGAAATCTAATCGTAAAGATTATTGATGTATGATTATGAGATGGGACCCTTTCTGACGAGTAAGCAGGAAGTATGATAGAATAAACATTCTTTTTGTCGTCGTTGTTCATGTTGTTACGACAGATACACTCAATCATCTTCAAATATTTCAAACATCAAAGTGAGGGGCATTTAAGCGCTTGAACCTTTAGTGAGAAATCTCAAGTTGCTACATAGGGAAATGGGTTTTGCAGCAAGGATCGGCTGAAGGACAACATATCGTGAACACTACATTTTGTGTAAAGTACAATATATGCCTAAAGAGTTTCCCAGAAAAGTAGTAGATAGTAAAATAGAGTACATGCTTTAATATCCGCAATTATTGCAATCAGAAATATGCTTTCAATTGAAAAATTGGCCTTCTTCGAGAGGGTTAAAAAAAGTTTTAAAAATTGTACTTTATTATTATTTCTGCACCACATTGATAAATAATACTAGGACATTTTGATCAGTTAGCTGCACTTAAAGTAGCAAAACGAATTGGCGAAAGCTGTTCAGATGATGAGATTGAGAGTTTCGTCAAAGTTTAGAGAATACTTCTCAAAATGAAGAGGAGGGAGCAGATGATCATCGATGACATAGTCTAGAGGTGGTAAACAATTATATGAAATATAAATGTTCAAAATATTGTGACTGGGAAACATTATGAAGAATTATTCCCATAAAGATGGTAAAAAATATAATGTTTTTGAACTTTATTGCAAAACTAGTGGGTGATAGGAACTCAGGAAAATAAAAATATTTCAAATTAATACAGTCAATGTAGATGCCGCAAAGTGGAATAATTTGTCTTATTATTTTAAAGTTACATAGCAAATTTTTTTTATTGAAAAAATCGATTTCCTGCAGAAGTTTATACTTCAATCTTTTTATTTCCAAGAAAGAAAAAAAAAAGAAATTTGAAGAAATTAAAAAAAATCTAATATTCAGATTAATTAATTTTTTATTTAGAGGCTAATTCTTGAAGAAATGAATCCTTTAAATCATCTTCTCCAAAGGCAGAGAGATTTTAACACGCCATTTTCTTCCATCATTACACTGCACTGAAATGAATATCTTCTCTAATATTTGTTGCAGCTGGTTTTGGTGGACATTCAGAAGATCAAGATCCCATCTCCCGAAATAATCTTAACAAACTTCGATGGTAAAATGAAATGAATAGCTGATGAAGAAAATGACCGAATAATATTGCAGTTACAAGTAACTTTAACTAATCTCAAATATGAACTGTGCATTACCTTTCTTTTCAAATAGAAATTGACAGAGTATCCTTTTATACAAGATGTCTTAGTCTTCTGAAGAGCAGTAAATAACTAGCTGAAAGTTAAAAGGAGAATGATTGCGTTATGATGTTAATCATAACGCAATCATTCTCCTTGCGTTATTATACCGATTATTTATACCGATTAATCGGTATGCATTATTATACCGATTAATCGCCTTGCATTATTTATACCGATGTTAATCAAATATCGGTATAAATAATGAGTATAATCAGGAATAATCGTCCCTTGTCAATTCACAATGAATATACATTGAAAAACATCGAATGATTTGTTTGCAGCATCTCTTCATTAGTGGAAACCTTTTTTATTACGTGAGAATATGATGTGTTGGTTGGAGAGTTTTGAAGTCAGAAAATAAATGCAGAAAATAAACAATATTGTGTGTCCAAATCTTCTGCCTGAAAAGTAGAAGAAGAAAATACCCCAGGGAATGCATGAAAAGAGATATATATACCTTTTTGATATCTTAATATATTAAAATTTTTATCTTAATTTGTGCCATAATAGCAGCATTTTGCAGTTATTTCTTTATCTAACACCATTTTTTATTACATTATTTTCAACATTCATTCTACTAAAATACTAACTTTTGCACTTATTTACAAACTGAAAAAAGAAACAGGCCCTTAATGCCTAGCACATTTTTTTACAGATATCTGAATTTTCTTGCCCAAAATTAAGATATGCCAAAGGAATCCCTATATATCTATCAAAATTTTATAGTAAAATCACTAAAAAGTAAAACCCCTCAAATAAAAATAAATTAATAAGGAAAATTAACAGTACAGTGGATTAATAATTACAGTGGGACTTATTTTTATAATTAATTACAGTGGAACTTATTTTTGAAGTTTATGAAGCCACCTTTCTTAAAATCAACGATAACACATACTTCTTTCAAATGTACTACTCAATCAAATAAGAAAAATAATCCCAATAATGCAATTAAGATATCATTTTGGTTACATAAAAATTTTCACATCAACCATGCCAAAATGAAGTTATTGATTGACATGAACACCTTAAACTTTTAATATCAACATCAAGTTTGCACTCTATGTTTATTACATTTTTTTTTTCTTTTAAAAATCAACCAGTTGCAAGTATGATAAAAAAAAAAATAAAACCTTTAACCTAATAACATTTATCTCTTTAGGTGTATAAAGGACTATTAATCTGGTAATTATAAATTCTATATTGCACTATGAAATGCAATTACATTGAGCCAAGATTCATATTATATCTAATGATCAGCATAAACCAACAACTAGAATATTTCATTTCAAAAAATTTCAGCAGCCCCTGTTATTTTGATAGAATCGAACCCTCATAAATTTAATACACACAAAATATTTTTGTCATTCTAAAAGTCTATACTTTGAAAATTAAGGTGGTTTATTCCTTTTTAAATTACTTTTTTATTACAAAAAAGGGGGAAAGGAAAGATTATTCTTAAATTAATAATTTGAACAATTTCGTTGAATAGCTGATAAAAGTTGAACTGAAATTTCACTAGCCAGAAATCATTAAGGGCAATCATTTGAAATATATGAATAAAATTAAAAACTATTGAAAATAGCATACAGGACAATTAAATAGCTATTAATGTCATTACAATGTTTCATGTATAAGAAAGTCATGACTAATTCAACAATATCTGCAAACTTTCCCTTCTGCATGAGATTTTTTAGCCCTCTTCCTTCACTGCTAAAATAAGTAAGAAAATTAATTTTTTCAATGAAATATTAATTAGCAAGAAAGAAATTTAACTCTTCATTTTTATGCAGAAAAATTAATGAAATCTTCCATAAAATGATAATATTGATAACTAAAACTGTGTCGAGAGATGCTAGTATTTCACAATTTTAAAATACATAAACACAAAGAAAGTATAGTTGAAAGTCTTGTTTTTCAACAGCATTTTTTTTAACTTTAAAGAAAAATGGTCCTGTTGTAGCAGCTAAACAATAAATTTAGCAAAAAGGAAAACTGTTTTCTTACATAGTTAAATATAATTAGAAATGGAATATTTTATGAAGAAAAAAATTTCGAACTTTATTTAGCTGAGCAAACATGGAAAAGGACCAACCATGAAAGGCAAGAAGTCCAAATAGAAACAATATTATTAGAAAACACTCACTTCCAATAAACTAGCACAAAAGGATTTTTTTCCACACTTTAATATTTCAGTTTAATTTTTAAAAATATTTAGATTTGAATATATAAAGGAAGAGTGAGCTAGAAAAATAAGAAATATTTAAAATTATAAATTAAATATATCAGATTGTAACCTGTTAAAGCCCTTAATCTATAATTTTTAAAGCCAGAGTTTATTGTTATTTGAGTAATCTATTTAGAGAGTTTTATTTATTAAAGAGTTTATTGTTATTGAGATTTATTGTTTCATTTTTACATTCTGTATAAAAGAATTGAAATTGCATTTGAGAACTGTATGATGTAAAAGTACTGCATTTGTCAAAAAATATGAACTCAAAATTTAAATGAATTCCCAAATTTCAGATTTCCCTGATTTCAATAACATTTTTGAAAAATATCCATCTGTCTACAACAAGGTTAATTCAAAAATACCTTGGGCTGGAAGGATAAAATACTGCATAGTCTTCACACCAAATTTATAGATTCGTCTGGAGAAATTTTGCATATACCTCTTTTTGAATATATACAACTGTAATTTTGTATCAAGTATTTTGCTTTGATTGTTTGAGAAAAACAAGTTTAAAGCACAAACTAATTTTTTGGACTCTCTAATTGCCATAACACTTAACACCAAGAATGTCATGATATATTCAGCAAAAATGCTAAATTCATATCAAAGGTTAATATTGAATAACTACAATAACCCTTCTCTAGAATAAAAGTTTAATCAGAAAGTACACAAGAAATTTTTAGGGGTTTCCAATGTTTTGGTGTTATCTACCAAATATATTTACTAGTTCTTTGAATAGTGTGAAAAAAAGCTTGATTCGAAAATAATAATAATATGAAAGGTTTAAGGAACTAGAGCCAAAGATCAGGGTATTAAAAAAATTAATGCATTAATTTTTCAGAATCTAATTAGGAGCATTTTTAAAAAAAAAATTTGTGGCAAGAATAGTTCTCTTCTAAACTCTTCATAGTTGAAATTCAACATGTTGTGATCGAATATTTTAAGTATTGATTACCATCATATTTTGGCAAAATAGAAAGTCTGTCCATCATAATGTATATAAGAACGTTCTGAATTGTAGAATTATATGAATGACATTAGAGAATAATTCTTTTACAATCTAAATTCCAATTTTTTAATTTTATTTCTCACCCCATATACTCGCAAATATAATAATCAGATGTATTAAAAATAATATTCAAACTACAGTAAATATTTTAATGTGACATTGCAGATTTTTATCAAAATTATTTTTACTTTTATAACTACTTTAATTCTTAATCATTTGCTTTCTTTCAAATAACTTTTCACAGTTACACAAAAACAATCATTCCTAAAATATAAAATGAGTGCAAATTTATTAAAAATACTTTTGTTATGAATACAGAATTTACTGTTCCTTTGAACAAAATGTATTATTCATATAAAATTTATTTTAATAATAGTGCTGAAAATAATTTACAGTTGATAAAGAATATAACTTACTCAAAAAATGATAAGATGGATACTATTTTTCAAATAAAACTTTTAAGCACAAAGTTTTTAGTAATGCATCTGTAATCAAAAGATCTGGAAAAAAAAAGAAAGTTGCATCATAAGTGTGGCTCATTTAGTAAGAACTCAATAATGGTATCATTTTTCAAATTGAATAACACTAAATTATTAAACAAGCATTAAAAGAAATTTTAAAGAAAAGTACATAGAAAAATATTTATACTTTTTTTCTATTTCTTAACAAATTTTACTAGTATCTTTACTTAAGCATATCAAGACATTTGTTTCAAGAAAACAAGTTCCTTTCATTTCTTCCAAAATTTCTTTTAAATTATTGAAGCTTACATATGTATTTAAATAAATATGTAGACTCAAAAAAATTCTTCATATATACAAAATGCTCTATCTAAGGAATCTAAAGCATCAGTTAATAGAGTTGAAAGTATAGAAAGTAAATTTACAATAAAAGTGAGAATACAACTAAAAGTAGCAAAATCCTCAAATTTTAATAGCAAGTATTAATAGTATTAGTTTCCCTAAAATTAAAATATTAGTCATCTCTAAAGCTAAATAAAAATTAAATAAAGATAGCAGGTCATACAATGCCAACACAAAAATTATGATGCAACACGAAAAAAGCATGTACAATTTCAAAATAAATTTTCTTTTTTAAAAAAATCAAATCTGATGCATATTTTACAATGGACAATTGGTATGAAATAAGAATGGCTATAATATATAAAGTAAAAGTAAATTTCTTGAAATTCATATCCCATGATGATTAAAATTTCAACAGTCATTTAAAATTATTATAATTATGAGAAGAAAACACGATAGAAATTCGACTTTCATATAGTAATAGAATATAGTCTGAGAAATCTTCAAATAATTTAATTAACAATTGAGAAAAAAACATTCTAGTTAGATTTTATAATAGTGAAAGAAATGTAATACACTATGCATATGTGTTTATGTGAATTTTAGACATATCAGTGTTTTTTTTTTTTCTGTGTGTGTGAATTAAAATATTAGGCATAAAAACAAAATCATTTCATAAATATATATTTTTATTTATATATTGCATTTTCAATAATATTTGTTTTTCATTCTCTTATCATGAAAGAATTTTATTGAAACGTAAAGGATGAGATAAAGCTGATCTAATGCACAATTATGCAAATTATTTTGATGTAAAATTTAAATGCCAATTTTCAAAATGTAATTTAAATTAAAGTATTCTATTGTTTTGAATTTATACATACATGGAAATTTTTGGTTTTGAAAATTTTTAAATATTTTAATTTGAATAAAACATTATGATAAGAAACAGTAGCCATGTTATAGCTCACGCTTGGTTAAGCTTGGCATAGAACTCAAGAAAAATTAGCTTTAAACTTAAGTGTAGTCTCCACCCGATATGAAATGGGCACATTATGCAACATCAAACATAAAAATATATTCAGAAATTTTAAAAAATAGTTACAACACAATTTTTATAGATCTTATTCAGAAATATTTAGACCGTTACAAAGGTAAAAATATGATATACAAAACACAGGCGATCATTTCGAAGTTAAATTTTCTTCTTTTCGGAATAATGAGATTTGAAACTCGAAAAAAGTAAGGTATAGGAATTTATAGTATCAATGTCTGTTATCCCAAAATGGGATTTGAATCGCTGTTTGAAACCAGAAGTAAACAAATATGCATCTGAATACCACAGCTCTTGCTATTTACACATGCGCAATTTGTGGTTTTCGTACATGCACGGTTAAGTTATATTGACATGATTTTAATGTACTAAACCTTCCCCAATATATGCTATACAAAATGGCATACATATCTCCAGTATTTGTTAACTCTTTCTCGAGTTTTTGTAGCTCCAACATACCGCCGTTTTCAGGAGATTCTATTTTATACTATGTAAAGTAGAAGTGGGTCGTTCGCGAAAGAACTGGTTCAAACGAACGATTCATCTAAGTGAACGAACTGTATTGGGTTGCCATTTTCTGGATTTGTAATTCGTTCGCGTACGACTGTGCGGACCTGCTTTTTCACTTCAATAACTGTGCCGACTTTTCGACATTCGTTCACGAACGACTGTATAAAACTTGGTAATTTCATGCTTGAACTTCTTAGAGATAAGAATACAGATGTTTGTGGTTATGTCCGCAAAAGAATGGGAAAGCAGGGAGAGGGTTGTCAAGTGCAGCTACTGCTCTTGTTCAGCCATTTAATTCGTTTTAGTTTTTAATTTTATGGCAACAGTTTTCATTGTTTGATTTTATAATCTATCTATATTAATAAAAATGCAGGGAATTGTTCTGCTTGAGTCGGAAGGCGGGAATTTTTTTTCGTGCATACGAAAGTGTTTTTTGTGCTGATTTTTTGAAGCAAAAAGTATTTGTTCTTATTTCCATTGTTTATTTTTAGTTCATTTTTCAACTGGAGGTAGACATAGGACTTTAAAATCAGGTGAGACCTGTCCATTTCTTTTTTTTCCTTTCGACTGTTTCAGAAATTTTGTAAATCTGAGCCATTCAAAGATTATTGTCATAGAAGAAGATGCTAGTTTCTATCCTAGCACGATGCAATCCTTAGTGTCAGAAAAGTTCTTTAAGTGTGGTAAATCCACAAAAGAACTGGTTTTACGTCTTGGGCAGAGTGAATATGAAGAAATTAACATTGTAAATACAAATGCAGATCCTAAATCGGGAATTCCCCCAAATGAATCCGTTTACGCTACAAAGCTTTATAAAAGAGAAAATAAATCAGCATGCAAATATATTAAACATGAAATTTACCCGCAAAGGGAAAATCATGTTTACTACACAGGATTCTGTTTGTGCAGCACAGCTACTCAGCTTAGATATATTATTAAACATTCCAGTTACGACAGACATCATATGGGAAAATATAACCTCTCGCTTTCTCCTATTTGATATCCCCACAAAAGTCTCACTCCTGGAAATTGCTGAGGAATTAAAAAAAATAATGAAATAGAAATAGTGGAAATGAGGTGATTCCTAAAACAAAATGATTATCGGGGAACATCACACGTCCTTATTACGAAACTAGGAACACGCTTGCCGATGGACATTAAGATTTGGTTCACAAATCAAAAAGTGCAACTTTTCTCTGACAATCCGCGACAATGTACAAATTGTTACAGTTTCATGCACCCTTCAAGGGTATGTGAAAATCAAAAGATTTGCCATCTGTGTGGCGACACTCACGCAGGCGTCTGTCAATCACAGCAAAAATGCGTAAACTGTAAAGGCGAGCATTCAGCCACATCGAGAGGATGTTCTTTTTTTATTAAAGAAAAGGAAATCTTAGAGCTAAAATGTAAAAATCATATTACAACAGCTGAGGCTAGACGAATTTAAATTCAGTCAAAAATTCTAGCTGTAAAAATAAAAGCACCTATAAAAAATATCGAAGAAATAATAAATAAAAAAATGAAAAATATGCTCAACAAAATGAACGAAAGAATTGACTCAATTATCCAATCAATTCAACTCAAAATGGAAGAGCAAATAAACTCCATCCTCGGCATGTTCGAAAAATTGGTTGAAACTTTGTCGCGTAACGTAACCGTAATGAGTAATCCTGGAAGCGAAAATCTTTCTCCATCAAGAAAGAAAAAAGCTTTAGAGAAGATTCGTAAAGTATCTGCTACTCCAATGCAATTGAATACAGGTGTTCTTGGCTAATTCTTGTTTTTTGTCTTTCTTTTCCCCCCTTTTCTCTTGTGGGTTTTTTGTTTTCATTTTTTCTTTTGTGTGTCTTTTTTCCTTTCTTTTTCACTTTTTTCACTGTTTTTTTTGGTTGTTGTTGGTTTTCTCCATTTCAATGTCTTTTGTTCAATTTGCCACTTCTTTAAGTTCGAACACTTTTTTGCTTTTCGTCCCTTGCATCCTAAAATGGGTGCTATTTCTTTTTTTCTTTTTAACTGTCTTTGTAAATGACTTTTCTACAATGGAATTGCAGAGGAATTAAAGGGAAAAACTATGGCTTTCAATTCCTCCCTTTTCTACCTCTTCTTTTTGGGTCTTTCAAGAGACTTTCCTTTCCGAAACTGACATTTTTTCTCATCCGAACAAAATTTTTTACCGCACACGCAGAAAAAGTAGACCGGGTGGTGGTCTCCTGATTGGTATTCCTGATAACATGTCCGGAAGAATTATTCCCAGCAATATTACAGAAGAGTTTAATCTTGAACTTTTGGCAGTCGAAGTACAATTCCAGAATACCAAATTTAACATTATTAATTTATATGCTCCCCAAGGTTTTGATATTAATCAAGCAAATTATTTTTTTTATTCTTTAACTCTACCTACTTTTATTTTCAGTGATTTTAAATTGCACCACGCTCTTTGGGGAGCTACCCGTTCAACGGCTCTGAGTAACGATTTCGTTGATTGGCTAACTTATTCACATTTCATGACTCTCAATACAACTATTCCCACGCACAGTTCTTTAAGAACTCAAACTATCTTAGATCTTACTCTCTGTTCATCTGATATTCATAATCAAACTTATTGCGATCACAACCCAATTGTTATCTCCTGGTCGGGTATAGAAAATGTCAGTCGCAACTTAAAAACAATTAATTGGACGAGGATCAAGCAACAAACCCAAGATTTTTTTAATAATACCAACCAATGTTCCATTGAAGAAATTACGGTGAACGCAACTAAGATAATAACCCAAAATACCTCAGTTAAACTATTGTCGCATAAGCCTTATTCTCCTTGGTGGAATATTTCTTGCCATAATTATGAAAAGCTCAATAAGTACTTTCGGAAAAAAGCTATCAGAACAATTTCTGAATCATACTGGGTGAAACACAAAAAATATGCAAGTCGATTTCGTTTTCATGTTAAACAGCGAAAAGGGAATATTGGGAAAAAATTTGCACAATATCTCGTGACCCAAAAATGTTCTTTAAAATTCTAAATAAGCTTTCTAATCACACAAATCCGAACACTAAACATAACAAAATTATAAAACAAAATAATCATTGCATTTGCGATCCAGCACATCAAAGTGAGATATTTGCAAAGCATTTTTCTAATCAAAATACAAATACTGAACCTATTCCTTTAGATCTCTCTGGTACAAATTCTTTCCTCAACAGGATATTTGAAATCTGGGAACTTACGAAAGCAATCCATAAAACTAAAAATTCTACTCCTGGAGCTGATAACATCCCAGCCATCTGGTTCAAAATTCTCAACAATGATAAACTTCAAATTATTTTGAAACTATATCAACACCAATTTGATTCATCTGATATCCCCAAACAATGGAAACACGCTCTAATTGTTCCAATTCCGAAACCAAACAAAGACAAAACCAAAGTTTCTTCCTATCGGCCCATTGCCTTGCCCTCAGTTTTTTGCAAAGTCTTTGAACGTATACTCACTCAACGTATTACTTACTACTTAATTTGTAACAAAAAACTGCACAATAGTTTACATGGCTTCATACCCTTCAGAGATACCCAAACTGCAGTTTACAATATTCAGGCAAAAATCACAGAAGCTTGCGAAAAAAAATACTTCTTTGCTGTGAATCTTGATATAAAAAATGCATATGATTCTATTCATATCGACAGCCTTATTTTTAAATGTTTACAACTTGGTATAACAGGCAACATGGAAAAGTAGTTGTTCAATTTCCTGCAAGACAGAACATTCCAAATTCGTTGAAGGCATTTCATTTCTAGAAACAGAACTCTGAAAAAAGGGCTACCTCAAGGCAGTGCTCTTTCACCAATTCTTTTCGTCATCTTTATGCATGATTTTCATGAAACCGTAGAAGAAGGGGTCGAATGTACTCTCTTTTCGGATGATATTTTTGTCTTCTGCTGCCATCATTCCTGGGAAATCAGTATAAAAAAATACAAAATACTATGGAAAACATATACAAATGGTGCAATTATTGGAAACTAGAAATTACTCCAGAAAAAAGTGCAATAACTGAATTTTCCAAGAAAAAAATTACAAATTATCCACGCATCTCTTATGCGGGACACCCCTTAAAATGGAATGAAACGATTAAATTTCTTGGCATTCATTTTTCTAAAAAGAATCAAAACGCAGTTATCTTTAAAAATCTTAAAAATCATGCGCTTAAAAAGATAAATGGTCTCAAAATATTCGCATCAAAACACCATGGCCCCAGAACTAAAGATATTATAAATATCACAAATAACGGTATTTTCAGCATTTTTTTCTACGCTTGCACTGTAGTCAACCGATTTTCCGATACGCAATTTAAAGCATGCAACACTATTCAAACTATAGCTTTAAGAATTGCTTTAGGCCTTCCAAAATGGACCCTGAATGTTGTTTTATTCTGAAAATTGCATCTCAGGAAACTCTTTCAAAAAATCAAGCGTTTAGCTTCCCAATTTTTTACTAAGCATATAGCAAACGCTTTACATTCTCCACTTCTAACAGAGCACTCCCACAATAACCAGGAAACTCAAATAACTACCAAAGACAAAAAATCCATTTCGCTTATTTTCAAGAATTTAAATTCTTCTACCAACTAAATTATCACCTTACCTGAAATTCCAACGACTAACTCTAATCAATTTGAAATTTTTCTTAGGGATTTTAAATTTCAAAATAAAAATCTACTCTTGACTGAAATTAATAACTATTTTAATGATTGTATTCGAAATTACTTTCCTGATCATTTTATCATTGCTACAGATGCATCCAAAAATCTACATGACACTTCAATGGCTGGCTTTTCTTCCAAACAAAAATTTATGTTTCGAGTCCATCCTGCCAATTCCATTTTTACTGCTGAAAGTTTAGCCATTGCTGAAGCATTAGTTGTTCTTGTAGTCCCAGGAAAAGATTGTTTGATTCTTACAGACAGTTACTCAGCGCTCACATCATTGAAAAATATTACTCTGCAATCTCCCAAAATTATTCACCGTATAGCGTCTAAACTTGAAACTCTAACCAAACTAAACCAAAAAATATCCTTCCTGTGGGTACCTGGTCATTCAAATATAATCTGGAACGAGCTTGCAGACCACTTAGCCAAAGAAGTTACTGACAATTCACCATGAATTAAATGGATTTCTCCTGAATATGTAATTTCGAACCTGAAAAAAGCATCGCAACAAAACACTATCAACAATTATAGAAATAGTAAATACTTCCTCTCGCTGGGAGACATCCCTAGCATTGCAGCACTATCCCCGTGGTCAAAAAATCGAAGGGAAGATGTTATTTTGGACAAACTAATCAGTAAAACTATTACAACTCCAGGTTTGTTAAACCGTTTTAATCTTCACAGTGATCCCCTTTGCCGTGACTGTAATAGCATCAGTGATATTGAACAAATACTTCTCTCGTGCAAAAAATATACATACTATAGAGACAAATTGTGGACTTTTCTCCAGTTAGATAAACAAGATACCTCCTTCAAAAACGTGTTGTGCAAAATTACAGCTAACAAGACTAATCTACACACTTCTCTTCAAGTGATGAAGCACTTCAACATCTACTAAGTTTTTCGACCTCATCCAGTTGTGACCTTGCTTTGTGACTCGTCCCCTTTTCACCACTCTGTGTTGCGAGAATGCTCCGTCTTCTTTTACATCTGCTTTTCATTGGAACTCCCGAATATGTACTAAAGTGCACCAGTGGAACTGCTTTTAACTGTTAACTGAGAAAAACTCCAATTTGTTTTTTTTTGTGTGTGTGTGTGTGTTGTTTATTGACAAGATTTTTTAAATATTAACTTCTGTAAACCGGGGATAAAAGCCATTGTAGATATAAATTTCAATACCTTATATATTTCAAGTTCAAGTTCACAAAAATGCAACTCGAAATGCGTTGCTAAGCGCAAAACTGGAGAACGGCTTGACCGATTCGGCTAATTTTTTAAAATATTTTCTTTAAGACATGAGGACGGTTCTTATGGAGAGAAAAAATTAAAAAACTGCATGGAAAATAGTTAAAATGACACTTTTCTTACTTTTCCGCCAAAAATCTTCATTTCCTTCCCCCACACCAACTGAGTTAGATAGCAGGAAGCAATAAATTATGATTTGTTTAGAAAGAAATACGCGAAGTCAGTTGGTTTTCATTCATAGATAACGGGGTGTTTAAAAAAGAAAGAAATTAATTGCTTTTATTATTAGTCGGCATGAATATTTAATCTATGCCTGCTCAAAATAAAGTCTGGGCAGCGAAGAAAAAAAGTAATAACAATGGGAAAAAAGGATTTATAGAAAGAAAAGTAGTGAAGAAAGAAAGGATAGAAAAGAAAAGAAGAGTGTGTGTGTCACCATTATTTCGTCTGTGCGAGGCATTTTTCAAGCTGTTTTTAAGCTTTTGCATCTCTTGAAAACCAATTGTGTCTTTATATGTTTAGTGTGTTTAGATTTATGAAAATTTGAATCTTATTATTCTATAAAAACAGAATTTTACACCTTTCCCTCCACCATTTAAGTAAAATATCAATTCCGGGATTATCATTGCTCGGATAGAAAGAGAAAGATGAGTAGTACAGTGAACAGATCATCTGAAGAAAATAATAATAAATAATACTATAAATGAATTATATGATTATCAAAATTTGTTTGGTTTAAAAATATTTTGGTGAAAAACCAGTTATGAGACACAGCTATATAAAATATTAGCGAGCATTAATACTGGCGAACCGACTGGTCGCCAGTATTCAAGTTTTTAGACATCGCAGAGTGGTTTTCGGAGTAACCTGCAGTCCGTTTATTCTTGGAGCTGTTATTCAATATCATCTAGAGAACATAAATTTAGAACATAAAGAAATTGCAGAAAAATTATTGAAATTTTTTTATGTCGATAATTGTGTCACTTCATTGGACACAGAAAATGAAACCCAACTTTTCATAGAAGTATCTACGCAGTTAATGGAAAATGCAAAATTTGAATTGAGAGGTTAGAAATACACCGACTTCGAAAGCTGAATTTTGGAACCGGAAATTTCTGAAGTCTTAGGACTGTTGTGGCATCGTGGAACTGATACTTTATCTTGTGCAGTTGATTTAAGAATTGAAATAACTGAACCATTTACTAGAAGGAAGCTACTTTCAATTTCACAAAAGGTTTTCGATCCAATTGGTTTTAGCTGTCCCATAACATTGTATCCCAAATTACTTCATCAGGAAAGTAGGAAATCAAAACTTAGTTGGGATGATGAACTGCCAAAAGAGGTAACAAAGAAATTTTTGAAGTGGTTTAAAGATCTTCCTCTTTTGAAATGGGTAGAAATTCCATAGATAACTGCGTATCGATTAGCCTTCATACTTTCTGAGTTGCACCCAAATTGTCTTATGCGACAGCTATTTTCTTAAGGAGTGAAAATGAGAATAAAATTTCAGTGCAACTTGTGCTTGCTAAATCAAGAGTCGCACCACTAAAAAGGATGTCAATTCCTTGGTTGGAATTAATGGCATGTACAATAGCCACACATCTTTCTGACCTAGTAAAAAGGGCATTAAATTTCCGAGACATTAAGGAATATTATTGGATAGACACGTCTTCAGCATTATTTTGGATAAAACATGACAATGCATGGACAGTGTTTGTAAAAAATCGAGTTAAAGAGATACGAAGTCTTACAAATTATAATGACTGGAAACATGTACCAGGAATAAAGAATCCGGCTGATTTGCCATCTAGAGGTTGTAATGCCAAACAATTAGTTGAATCTCGTTGGTGGGAGGGACCATTATGGTTGAAGGAGAATGAACGAGATTGGCCAAAGTCAGAAAATGTATTGACTGAAGATGCATTCGAAGAAAAGAAATATGTCACAACGATTTTATTAGAAAAGAGTTATGCTTCAGAAGAACTTTTAGCTTATTTCTCCACTTATCGCAAAATATTAAGAATTGTTTGTTGGATGTTGAGGTTTTACAACAATACACTTAAAACAAAACAAGAGCATCAAAGTGGTGAATTGGGAGCCCAAGAATTAGATGAAGCTGAAAAAATAATTATAAAAGTAGTTCAAAATGAATGTTTCCATGATGACTGTTTAAAAGAATTAAAGTCTCTGTGTAGTTTTAGAGAGATGTCATGGTTTACTTCGAGTAAAGACAAAATTGACAGAGAGGAAAGATCTAGAGAATTTTAAATATCCAATTTTATTGCCAAGCAAACACAAATTGGTTAAATTACTAATCTTAGAATATCATTTGATTTTACATCATGCTGGACTTACCGCGCTTTTGACCAATCTTCGAGAGCAGTATTGGATTATAAACGGTAGGAAAGCAATAAGATCAGTTATTTTTTAATTCGTGATTTGCAAAAGACACAGTGCGAAAGCAATGAAAACAGTTTCTGTGCCACTACCAGAAGGCAGAATAAGAGATGCATTGATTTTTGAAGCTGTAGGAGTAACTTAGCAGGCCCTCTTATTCTGAAAGGTGGAACGAAAGCTTGGTTTGTTTTGTATACATGTGCTGTATTCAGAGCCATACACCTGGAACTGCTAACTTCTTTGTCAACGAATTGCTTTATATTGAGTTTACGAAGATTCATTGCAAGGCGTGGACGTCCTCACATAATTTATAGTGATAATGGTTCGAACTTCACTGGAGCTAACAATATTTTTAATGCTATAGATTGGAAAATGATCGAGAATGAAGCATCTAATAAAAGAATTAGGTGGAAGTTCAATCCTCCCTCAGCTTGCTGGTGGGGAGGTTTCTAGGAACGTTTAATCCAAAGTTTTAAGAAAACGTTAAGAAGAGTTTTGAAGAATGCATCCCTAACCTATGAAGAAACACTCAGTTTGCTTTGTGAATCTGAAGCTATAATAAATTCGAGACCGTTAACTTATGTATCGGAAAATCCAGATGAGCTCAAACCAATTACTCCTGCAATGTTTCTACAAGAAATGACGGAAGTTGGCGTTCCAGATCTAGACCATATTGACAAGATAAACTTACCCAAAAGATTACGATATCAGCAAAAGCTTCGGGATGAGTTGAGAAAACGATTTAGAGCAGAATATGATAGTAATCTCCTTCTCAAACACACGAATGAAAGGTCATCCTATGAATTGAAAGTTGGGGACATTGTTTTAATCGAAAATGAAGAAAAGAAGTGAACATTTTGGCCTTTGGGACGAATAGTCAAGTTATACTCTGGTAAAGACGATAATATGCGACTAGTTAAAGTAAAAACTTCGAATGGAGAATTTCTGCGACCGGTTCAGCGCTTGTACCCCCTGGAAATACAATCTGAAGAAAGCCCCGAAAACGTGGATGCTAAACAAGAAAATACCTCTGGAAATCTTCTAGATATATTACAAGAGAGAGTTTCTAGAAGTGGTCGTGCAATAAAGTTGCCTTCGAGATTTAAAGACTTTGAACATTAAAAGGAACTTAAAGTGTAAATTTTGATTTAATTGAATATTAGTTTTGATAAAATTCCTGTTATCAAAAGTGGGAGTATGTCAGGTGCAGTTACTGCTACTGTTTAGCCATTTAATTAGTTTTAGCTTTTGTATTTAGTTTTATTTGTATCGTAATAGTTTTGATTGTTTGATTTTATAATTTTCAAATAAAGATGTTGTACCGTTTTTAACTATGGAGTCAGTTTGGAGGATTTAAGGAAATGTATAGACAAAATGAGTATCATTTAATGTCATATCTAACAAGGGTAGAGGAGGCAGATATTTCCGTGTCACTTAGCATAAGAGTAGTTGTTGACCTTGGATGATTACACTGTGTATAACTCTTTTATCACAACAAATTTTGGACCCTCCTCCAGTAAAAAGGAAGTGCGTTATGGGAGGTACAGATAGTAAAAAAATTCAGTTCTTGGAATCAGAACATGTTTTTTTTTCCTTGTGCGTGGAGGTATTTTTTTTAAATGCAAATGGTAAGAAAGAGAAACTTTGAGAAATTTCTACAATCAATTTGAGAAAAGATACATTTGAAATTGTTAGTTATTTTTCCCTTTAGAAATTTAGACTATAACTTAATTATGTAATTGCTAATAAAACTGCTTTTCTTTAATGCTGAAGTTATTCCGATTATTTTTTTAGGTCGATGAATTGCTTATTTATTTTTAATTTTAAAAACTGAAAAGTACTTACTGAATTTCAAAACAATAACCCTTGATAAATAAAGTTTAAAGAATGTAAAAACACTTAAAAAATTATCAGGACATTAATGAAAAAAAAGTAATAAATTTTCTTCTTAATTCCTAATTTTCTTCTTTTGTTCAAGAATTACTCATCAGTATCAAATATTTTATCTGAAGGCAAAAAATCTGTTGCATTATTTAAGTCAGTAAAAATTGAACTCAATATCTTAATTAAAGGGGTTTTCAATTGAGATGAAAGGAGTTGAGAAAGAAAGCAATGAATTATTTCTTTAATATGATACTGGCAAAAAAATTCATAAATAGGTAATATTATTATTGATTATATCACAGTTATGGTAATTAAAGGGCATATTATTAATTATGACAAAAAATTGAAAGCTTGGAATTAATTTAGTTATTCTTAAATAGTGTATGGACTCATAAATAATTAATGAATTAAAATAGTGTATATGAAAAGTGCTTAAATTTGAAAACCATCTTTAAGCACTTTATAAGAGTATAATTTTTAGAAACAATCCATAAAACGTGCTTAATTTTCTCGTGAAAAAAATTAGGCCTCGGGTGTTATCATTTTATAATAATTTTTTTCTTTTTATAACTCTTATAGAAATCTCCCCTTCCCATTCCAAATGAAATTTCCCTTTTTATATAGTCTTGTCCTGAGTAAACGCTCAGCATAAAGCCATTGAAATTGGGGGCATTTGGGAAGTTACTGTTTGGGTATTGGTGTCATACTAAAACGGATTTCTCTAACTTCTAATTCACAATTTACGTAATTTTATCAAAACATATATCAGCATACTATTGCATAAAAATTATCTTAACTCCCTTTTAACGGTTAAAAAAGAGTAGCGTTTGAATAGTAAAAATTTTGTTTAGTTTAATGTAATTTTTTAAAAATAATTTCTAAGAAATAAGTTTTGAACACAGTTTATAAGAACAACATTTTTATTATAATGAAATTCCAAATGATATTGCTTCTTCAAATCATTGAATCCTATTATTTCGAAGCTGTTAAATAGTTATAAATGAAAAAAGACATTTATTCTTATTGCTATTTGCTTAAAATTACTTTTATATCATTATTAATTATTTGCTTAAAAATTCTTCACATGATAAGTTTTGTTAAATTTTGAAACAATGCGATATGCTGTGATGTCTTCAGATAAGTGACAAGTAGAAATATGGCAAACTGCGTTCATATGGGAAAGCAACCACAGATAATAGAGGAATATGTGAAATGCAAAGAATGTAGACAACCAGTATACAAGTCTAAATGCCGCCGCCAAGCTGGTGTGTCGGAACGCCCTCGGAGTCTTTCACTGGACGGAGCATGTGTTGGAGCAAACAACGAGGGAAGAACACAGATGTGTCCCTGTAAATATATAAAAGACGCCCGCCCTTCAAGCCGGCACAATGGGGAGCAGCGGCAGACGGAATTCCATTTTTTTTGAGAAAAAGCAGCAGACTAGACGCAACCAAGACGTCTCTTTGCTAGACGCCGTTTTCCCCTCTCTTGTGATTGGGTCAGATGATCCAATGAAAGTTGGAAATGATGCTGATTGGCCATTTGCCACCGAGGGCCGGCTTTTTAGACCGCGATAAAAAGAGAGGAAGCCAACAGCAAAGAGGAGAGGAAGCCAAGATGAGAGAGCCGACTGATGAAGCAACAGCTGGTGATTGGAGTGAGAATTCAGCTTGGAATTCTGTGTAAAATTTTCAGGAGAGAATTTAGAATGTACGTAGGCAGACACGCCCTATAGCTGAGCCCACGTGCAGTTCATCGGAACTTGTGGAACCATTCAGCGTCTCGTCTGAAGCTTTGGGGAGACCTCCAATTAGTTGAACAGCTGTCTTCTGAGTTGCTCTTCCGACCAGCTCATCACCTAATGCACTACAAAACCCAGCAGGTTGATCGACGAGCAGAGAATCCCGAGCCTCGGGCCAAATCTTGCGGGAGTTTCAAGAGTTCCATCATATGTCTTCACCTCCAAAAAAGACTACTTTACTTATCTGAAGCACACCATCTTTCCCTAACGGAACTTTAATTGAATTACCTTATAATTTTAATACTTAATTAAGATGTATCTGCGTGTAATATATGTGTATTATAGCTGGAAATAAATAGATTTTTATTTCTCTAAGGCATGAGTTTGTCTTCGACCAAACTCAACAGTAGCCCCGGCCAAAACGTTACAATACTATCTCGCTCCGGTTTCAAGAAATGTTTTTTAAAAACGCTTCAATGGGCATTTTTACTTTCTCATTTTCACGATGTGGAGAAACATTGCAATGGACAAAAAATTCGAACTCGAGAATTTTAATGAATCTCTACATTTCATTCTTCCTTCAATTAGAAAACACATTTTCAGAAAATGTCTACATGCGAGTCAAAAATAATGCAAAAGCCCTTTGAGCTAGATAATGAAATTTGGTATAAGATCTTCACACCAAACTTACAGATTTCGTTTAAATTTTCTGCAACATCAGTGTAGAGGAAATCTATCTATCTGACTGTTTTAAATATAAGTTAGTATGGTAACTACAGAACGATGAGAGCTAGATAGTTAAAATTTGGGCACACATATTTAGTATATACTTTATAAGCATCTGTCAAATTTTGTTATTATGCTGGTCTGTCCTTTCAGAAAGTTGACTTGATTTTTTGGTATTAATAGTTTTTTTTTCATATTTATAATTATTTCTACGGTTTTTTCGAATCCAGATAGGCATAATTTTACAATTGATGGTGTAGTATAAATACAAAAATAAATATTAAAATTAATTAATAATATTTAAAATTAATTTTTAAGATTTATTTTTGTAAAAACTATGCAATTTTATAAAAGTGAAAAAATACTATGATTAGAACATACCCAGTTTATATATGCACACTTATACAAATGTGACTGATTCTTGGAAGTAGGGTGCTTAAAAAAATGTTTAAAAATACTTAATTTTTGGAGCAGCTTGTCATCACGCACCCTATAAACCATTTTCCTTATCATATTATAAGTTATTAAATTATAATTTAAGATATATTTTTCGATTGAAGTGAGAACATAAAAGATGCCGGTTATCATATATAGGAATAAATGTAATAGTACAACTCGCAAACAATAAAAAATCTAATGAAATCTACACAATATATAAAGCAATATATAAGTATAAAACAATAGGAAAATCGAAGCTTGAGTTCTAAGTGAATCCTATCCTTAATTTAAGAAGCACGACTATTGGCATATATTCCCAGAAGTAAAAATAAATAAAAAAAGTTAGTAAAAAAATTTTAAAAAAAAGATTATAATGAAATCTGCTATACTTATTTCAACGTATCATGTCAGAACATCATTTCTTGAACGGCCAAGCACCACGTGCTCTTGTGAGTTAAATTATATTTTTATTCATTTTAATTGTTTCATAGAATTAGTAACTTTAGTATTGCAAACCAAAAAAAATTGTCTTGTATTTATTGTTTAAAAAATTATCACATTTCCTATTTATTTCATTTCATATAAACGCTTGCTCAAAAATGAATTTTTATAGGTTTTATTTGCTGTAGTCATTAACTTATTTTTTTAATCAGAGATCTTGTAAATGAAATGGCAACACGTGATTAAAAACTGATTTTTTGAGATGCTCGTGCAGATAAAAAAAATTATTTTTCGCCTACGTTTTTGTTGACGCCAAAAACCTCATCCCGAAAACACCATGTTCTGACATGATAAATATAACTAAATGTTGATTTATAATCTTAGCTTAAAAATTTTTATCTCGAAAAACGAAATAGTGTTTGTGGGAACTGAGCTTTATTTTTTAAATAATTATCTAAACGTAATAAAAAAGCTCCATTCTGACAAAATAACCAATTATGAAAAAAAAAATTCATAATAAAATAAAAATTAAATTAGAACCTGAAAAAAATACCTTTAAAAAGCATTAAAAGCACCATTAAATAATACTGTAATCTCAGGCAGTAGAATAACTAATGATTAAAAGGACAAAGCTTTTGCCGTCATCCCATCTTGCAGAAGGGGAAAAGAATCATTAGAGTCTACACATCCCCTCCCCATTCTCAGTTTTATGTATAGCCTGTTTCTGAGAAAGAACAGCCTGTATAGCAAAATAACAGCACATGCATCGAGATGTAAATACTTATAGTAGAAGTCCCCATTCTTTACAACACTCAATACAACGGGAAATTTCCGTTTTGGGCCTTGTCGCATTGAGTCAGCATATAAGCAACAAAGTCGTTCGTGCTCGAACGAAAGAGCCTAGTTTAATCGTTCTCGGAAGAAAGATTCTAGCTCATTCGTTCGCGAACTCGAAGACCCTATTTCATTCGTTTGCGAACGAAAGAGTTGATTCTTTCGTTCGAAGATCCTGAAAAGTTCGTTCGCGCACGACCTGAAACGAATGGGACAAATTTGTGAACGAACTACATTGAACTGAATTTTCAAATGAACGAGATTTTCCATCCCTAACCGGTAAGTAACCCGTCCTCTATAACTACTTAACCGTAATTTTCATCGCTTTCCCCCTCCCCTTTGTATTTCAACTGGAGATTTCAAGCGTCTTCCGGTTAACGAGTCGCGCTTCCGAGAGATTTTAGCAATTAGCGTTACTTCTGTTAATCCTCGATCATTATATTTAAATGTAAACATTAAATGTTTATGTCTTCTTACTTTGGTTTGATTATTTTATTTTATCTTTTCATGCCTTATATATGACAACTTGATTTCTTCACTTCCGCTTTAATCATTACAATTCGTTGTGGAAAATGTGTGTTTTACTATGCATTGGAAAAATTATGTTGAATGGAAAGTAAAATTTTCTAATTTATAAGTACATTTAATGAATTGTGTGTTGTCTAATGAAATAGGCGAGTTACTGCTGTATATATATATACATATTCATATATTTTTCACTTATAAGTCATCAAAAATATTATGTTTTATTTGTCAAAATGTTATGGTTATGTTTTACATTATTCTATGTCCATACACATTTCTTGCATTTCTTGTAATGCTATTTGAATTAGTTTTTAAATTTTGATGAAAGAAATGATAATTTTGTTTAGAAGAAAAGTTTACTTTTTTACACATTTATATATAATATTTTTTTTTAATTTCAAAATGTAAAAGAATGAAACATTTTATATCTGCATTAAAATTATTGTTTTTTATAAAAATGCATTAAGCAGATAAATTTTTTTATCTAATCAAATCAGTTTTCTTTTTTTTTTTGAGTAAGAGGGATATTTTACTATTTTGTTTTATGAATGACATAGTTTAGCAAAATTTTCTGGGTTACATATATTTGAATATAATATTTCTTTCTTTCTTTGATTTTTTATGCGCAGAAATTTTAAATGAAAATATTAATTAGTGGTAACATCAAATACAATCATGTTGATGCTATAATAAGGTAAATGTTACTTAATTGATCAGGTTAGTTTTATATAGATAAATATGTAAAATTCAGTTGTGACTTTAAACAGTTATTGCTTATGCATGAGATATTGACATTAGACTTGAGTTGTTACACTTTGTAACAACTCAACTCTCTGTGCATAAAAAGAACAACTCAACGTTGTATTTCAGAACAAGTTTTGTAAACCGTTCTTGCGGTTTTGGAATAAACAAGAATTCGAATTTCGTTTTGTGTTTTCGTTTAGAAGTCATTTATTACAATTCAGAAGTGGGATAAACATGTCATTTTAATTTTTAATTCTGTTTAAAGTACAAAATATCATTTTTTTCGCGACTTCGTAAGGAACAATTACGTTTTGTAGCCGAAGAATTGTCCGAAGGTGTTACATCCCATGATTTGAAATTTCCAGATTTGAGAAAGTTGATATTAAATAGTAAGAACTATGATGAAGAAATGGTAAGGGGAATGGTTGATATTTTAGTTGAAGAAGCTGAACAAGTTGGGCAAGCCAAACTGGAAGAAGCCGAGAGACAAGAAAAACGGGAAGAAGCTGAACGAAAAGAAAAGAGGGAAGCAACAGAAAGAAAACATGCTTTAGAACTTAAAAAGTTAGAGATTGATGCTAAAACTTCAGATTTAATTGGCTCAGAATTATTACCATCGGCGCCAAAAGTTGATTGGCAATCACAATTGAGAAAATTTTGCACTAATAGTGAAGACATCGGCCTTTATTTAGTTCATTTCGAGAGGGTCATGAAACGAGCACAAATGCCAAATACGTTGTGGATGGCATGCTTAGTTAACCAGCAGTCGACTGAAATTGTGCAAATGATTATGAGAGAACCAGAAGAACAGTATGAAAATTATGAGTATTTGAAGTCACTTTCACTTAAGCGTTACAAATTAAGAGCTGAAAAATTTAGACAATTATTTTATTCACATCAGATTACTTGTGTTAAGGCATGGAAAGAATATTATCATGAGCAGGAAGTTTTTTTTAATGGGGGGATCACAGAGCTTGAAATAAACAGTTCTGCGAGTTGGGAAGATTTAATAATCGCAGATGAAATGAAATCCCGCGCACCTCCAGAAATTCGTGAACGTTATTTGGATCAATGGGCATAAATAGTTTCCCCATACATGTTTGCTCAAAAGGTTGACGAATCTGTTGAACTAAAGGATAATTTCAAGAAAAGTGATCATTTCAGTAGTAAATTCAATAGCATTAATTTTTCAAAAGGAGAAAAAATTGCCACAAGTAAACAAATCGATCAAAGTTCGATATAAAAGAAGTCCAACTATCTGCTATAATTGCTTCGAAAATGGACATTTTGCTCGCGATTGTGCAAAGCCCAAGCGACCAAAATTTTCCACTGCATGTAAGAAGGAGGAACACGGCACCAAAGAATGTCCGAATAAAATACCTTCCCCATCAGTCACCGCAATTTCGGCTACCAGTCGCGTTGATCACAAAAAAAGAATATCTACATTGAAGGAATAAATACAAGTGCTCTTATGGATACCGCAGCTGATATATCTATGTTGAAATATAGTTTTGCTCAACGGTTAAATAAAAACATAGACAGAAAAGTTACTGTTATAATTAGAAGTATTGGAGATGTGAAAGAATCACTAGGAATCATTATTGTTAATGTGATAATAGACAAAGTAAAACTACGTGAAGTGATATTTTATGTTGCAAGTGATGACACTTTTGAGGGTCCTGACGTCCTCATAGGCAATGACATTATTGATTCTCCCAATGTAGCTATTGTTTGAAATCAAGGAAGATCCAAATTAGATCATATTGATGAGCTGAGTTTTTTGGAGGATTTTCAAATGGATGAAATATCGGATAGAGTAGTATTAAGGACTCTGAAAGAATTTGTGATTGAGCCACGCACAGTTCACTGGGTCACTGTTTTTAGTGATGCTAGAAAACGTGATGTATATGTATCCAACAGTACTCAAAAAAGGTGTCTAATAGTGTTACTTTAGCTATATATGATGGCAAAACACGGTGCTGTAGTGAATCTAATCAATTTACATTTACAACTAAAGAAAAATCGTACAATTTTTAGAGGAAATTGCGTACCTGAAAATAAAAATAACTTTATAATGGAAGAAAAAATTGCTTCAAAACCTACTGTTCTCTTAACAAAAGAAATTTTGAGAAACCCTGCCGATTTAATGTCTATTAAATTTGGTCCATCCATTAATGAAGAAGAACAACAAATTTTATGCAAATTATTAAACGAATTTAGACTGTATTTTGCAGTAAAATCAGATGAACTAGGATGTATCAACAACACAATAATACATATAACTGAGACATAACTGAGCAAACCTGTATCTCGTTCACCATATTGAGCATCCAACTACGAAAGGCAAATTCTAAGAGAGATAGTTCAAGAATTGAAAGGACAGGGCGCCATTCGAGATAGATGTTCAGAATACAGTAGTCCAGTTTTGCTGGCATCTAAAAAAACCGGCGATGAGAGAATGGTGTTTGATTTCAGACATTTGAATTCTCAGGCGATTAAGGCTAAATTTCCGCTTCCATGCATTGATGATTTAATTGAGAGACTTTCAGGTTTCAGTTTGTTCTGCATTCTTGATGCATGCCAAGGATTCAACCAGATACCCATGGATGAAGAATCAGTGCAGTGTTCACCACACCTGATGGACATTATGAGTCGACACACTTGTTTTTTGGATTGTCGAATGGACCTCCTGAATTTCAACGAGCCATGTCTTTGGCTCTAGGAGATTTGCTATGGGGCGGTGCCTCATGTTTTGTGGACGACATATTCTTCGGTTCGACTAATTTTGATGATATGATTGCGAAGCTGAGACAAGTGTTTGAGAAATTGCTAAATGCTGGAGTGACACTGAAATAGCCTAAATGCGAATTTGGGGTGACAGAAATTGAATATCTTGGTTTTGTAATCGATAAAGATGGAATACGACCAGGTCCAAGAAAACTTGTTGCAATTGCTGAGTAACCGACTCCTAAGACCAAGGGTGAATAACGTTGTTTTCTTGGTTTAACTATTTTATTTCGACGTTTTATCAAACGATACGCTTCAGTAGCTGAACCCCTCACAAGGTTATTAAAGAAAAATTCTTTATTTATATGGACTGTAAATCAAAATGAAGGATTTGAAAACTTGCATTCTAAGTTAATATCAAGACCGGCATTAAAATTATTTGACCCAAAGGATGAAACTGAATTACACACCAATGCTAGTTTAGTAGGGTTAGCAGGTATGCTGTCACAACGAAATAAATATAATAATACATTTCAGTTAGTTAATTTTGTAAGTCGTCGAAACACTCAAAAAGAAGAGAAGTATCATTCAAGCAGTTTGGAACTAATTGCTGCTGACTGGTTGATGACTAGGCTAATACCTCTCTTATTAGGTTTACATTTCACGTTGGTCTCTGATTGTTCATCCATGACATATTTGCAAACACAAAAAAACATTAAACCTCAGGTTGCAAGGACTGAACTATTAAGCGAATTCGATTACGAAGTTAAGCATATTACGATTACGATTACATATTTCGATTACGAAGTTAAGCATGAGACAAAAATGGCTGATATAGATGCTCTTAGTCGAACCCCAATTGAAGAAAAAACATGTACACCATTAGATGAAGTGGAAGTTACTAGTCCTGTAGTACTAATTAGTTATTCTAAAATATTTTACATATCTACTGAAGAAGACCGAGTAGCTCTTATATAAGCTCAAGATAAAGATCTACAAAATATTATATCTTCTTTAAAAAAGCCACAGAAAGTACAGACAGGAGAAGAAAAGAAGTTGGTTGAAAGCTTTGATCTCATTAATGGAATACTTTATCGCATCCATCATGAATCTGGTGATTTGCAAAATACGCGAAAACTGTTTGTAATGCCTAAATCAATGAGAAAATACCGTTCAGTTCGGTTCCATGACTTCGCTGTGCATTTTGGAATGGAAAAGGTCATTCAAATGATACGTAAACAATTTTGGTTTCCCCGTATGACAGGCTACATTAAGCAACATATTAGGCAAATTGTTGTATATATATATTCAAAAGTACCAGGAGGAAAAGGCGGAGGCAAATTGAATTCTATATCACCTGGAAATCGGTCATTTGAAGTTATTCACATGGATTTTCTTGGTCCTTTTGCAACAAGTACGACTAAGAATAAGGAACTGTTAGTTTTTGTTGACTATATGGCTAAATTTGTACGCCTTCGACCATGTTCTAGTTGTTCAACTAAAGGCGTTTTAAAGTACCGAGATGAATTTACAAATGATTTTGGTTGCCCTAAGCGTATTATTACAGACAGGGGAAGTTGTTTTTCATCATCTTTATTTGAAGACTATTGCAAACACTTTGGAATTAAGCATACATTAAATTCTAGTCAAAGACCGCAGGTTAATGGAAAAGTAGAACGCATTAATTGAATACTCATTCCGATTATATCATCCAGTGTTCAAACCGAGTCGCAAAAAGATTGGAATAAGGTATTGCCAGACGTACAACTATGCATCAACTGATCCCCTAAGTCAACTGGAAAACTTTCTTTTGAACTTTTGTATGGCTATGCACCAGTAAAATTGGGATATTTTCCTCAAGATCTGCTACCAACATCCAATGAGTACGTAGAGCCGACCATATTGCAAAGAGATGCCCAAGAAAGTATTAGGGTTGCGCAAGAAAATATGAAAAAGAATTATGATAAACACCGATGTAGAGTAAAAAATTACAATATAGGTGATATGGTTGTAAGACGACTGCCTGAACAAACTTTATTACCTAATTCTAAATATCAATCTAATTACAGAGGTCCTTTAACCATCACCAAGGTATTACCATCGGATACTTATCAAGTTACTGACCTACTCACAGTTGAACAAGGGAGAAAAAGACAACCTAATTATACAACTATGCTCGCGCTTCTCAGTTGAAACTATTTCATCTTATCTCTGAAGATGAAGATTTATCTGATGGTGAGAATGAGGACCTAATAACCAGTTATTTCAATGACGATGGCGATGAAAATTCAAGTATACAGAACACTCCACCAACAACAGTTAGAAGAGTACCACACCACTTGAAGAACTATGAGCTGTACTAGAGGAACGATGTCGTCCCATAGTCAGGATGGTCGAATGTAAAAGATTCAGTTGTGGTTTTAAAAAGTTATTGCTTATGCATGAGATATTCACATTAGACTTGAGTTGTTTCATTTTGTAACAACTCAACTCTCTGTGTACAGGGAGAACAATTTAACGCTGAATTTTTTTATAAAAGAAGTTTTGAAAACTGTTGTTGTTGCGATTTGAAGTTTGAAATAAACAAGAATTCGAATATCGTTTGTGTTTGCGTTTAGAAGTCATTTATTACAGATTTGATAAGTTTTAACAACAGATTTTAGAGATTTGATAAGTTTAAAAAAATTTACTTGAACTTGAGTGGATGAATAAAAAGTATTTTATTAACGACTGAAAATTTGAACAAGATATATAAATATATAGTTAGAGTGTGAACTAGTAGTAGGAATTGAAAAAATTGGTAAAATCTTGGTATGCATGTCATGACGGACAGACTCGATCTTTTCTCCATACAGAATGCAAAGTGAGATAACGTTACTTCTGTTTCTCTAGCAATTGAAGAAAGATGACTCGGTTAGCAAAAAATAAGTTGTAATTTATTAACTTAAGTAAACTTACTTAAGTTAACAACTTAAGTAAAAACTTTGGATTTAATTTTGCTGTTTACTGTTTTCCAAAAGAAGAGGTAATAACCAAACTACACGATTCATAGGTGGCTATAAAAACTAGATAAAGTTTTCAACTATTATCCAAGATCATTATCGAATTGGTTCCCATTTTAATTCGTTTATTGATTGGAAAATATCACTAAAACGACTAAATTTATATTCGACTATTAATAAAATAAATCAAGTAATTATAATTAAGGAAATGGCGCGAACCAAATTACTATTGCAAAGAATTATAAATTAGAAAAAATTATACACAATATTTTAAGCGACTAACAATCTTCTACTTCGTGTAACCCACGAAATAAAGGATTTTTTAAAAAAATTTAATGGAATTGTTAAGTAAATTCGACCCTAAGCTAATAGATAATATAAACAAACTAATATATTCTAAAAATCGAAGCGTGCATTATTTGGCGCATAGGTTAGAAGAAAAAACACAGTGTGACTGTGTAATGGACATGGCCGTGTGTTGTACGTGAATACGTTTATGTAACAGGTTAAACAAAATATTTTTATTTATGTATTTAGGATAAAAGCAATGCAAAAGGAAACAAATAATTATTGTGTTACAATACAACTTTATTAATTATAAGTCTGTGATACGAAAAGTACGACACAAATGGCATACAAGATGCATCGAGATTTCTGGTGAACATTAAATCAATACAGGTATTGCCTAAAGTTGTTGGGGGAAGTTTCAATATGAGACCAAATGAACTTGCTGAGCTTAAGTCGGGCAATGGGCGGTTTAGTGAGACATCAACATCAAAGTCTCTTAACATCATAACTGGTGTGATAAGATCAGGCTCGTAATCGGGTATCATTTTAGATTTTTTTTACAACCATTCAATTGTTCTTGAGAAGCCCTTTTCCAACAGTATACTATCTCTGTATTTGGTTTTGCCTCTTCGACGCGTAAAGGCCAACATTATATATTTTTGATAATATTTTTTTTTATTCTATTACCTTATTCTATTCACTGTCACTACTTTAAACTCATGTTTTATATACAATCGATAGATTTTGACAAAAACTGGCGATTTAAACTCAAACGAACATCGTAGCTTCTCCGAGTCGAAAGTTATACTAGTTGCAAATCTCGATACGCAGTAAAATAACCTCAAAATGACGGCGCTTCCCCCTCCACCGCGCGCGATGCGTCACTGTTCGTAATGTTTTGACCCTTTAGCTATCTAGTGGTAGAATTTAATTTTGGATGAAGAGGATAGATTCGAAACTGCAACGCCAAACTGTATCCCCCGATTTTGTTATCACTAGGTGTTTTGGATTGCCTCCGAATGGTAGCAAATTTAGAGACGTATTCAAGTCAAAAATTATTTCTGCTTTAAGAAATGAAGTTCTAAACACAACATTAAACACAATATAAAAGCAGCCATGTACTATAATATCCAACTGGATTGTGCTCCTGATATTCCACAGAAGGAACAAATTTTAATCTTTACTAGGTATTATGCATTTTTTTTTCAAGTTGAACTCTAAATGAGTCCTTTAATAGATTTATTGAAGTAAGTGATGAGACTGGAGAAGGATTAGAAAAAAACGCCATTGGCAAGATGAAGTGAGCTTGATTCCGGTATCATGAATTGTAGAACGCAAGAATACAACAGCGGTAGAAACATGAAAGGGAAATATAAAAGTATACAATATAGAAAAAGATTAACATGAAATCTGCCATGCAAATTTCAATGTATCATGTCAGAACATGATTTCTTGAACGGCCAAGCATCACGCTCTCGTGCAAGTTAAATTATACTTTTATTCATTTTAATCGTGTCATTGAATGTGTCTCTTTAGTATTGCAAACGATCCAAAAAACTTTGTCTCGCATTTATTGTTTCAAAAAATATTGCATTTCCTATTCATTTCCTTTCATATAATCACATGCTCAAAAATTCATTTTTCTAGGTTTTATTTGCTGTAGTCATCAACTTATATTTTTAATCAGAGCTTTTGTAAATGCGATGGCAACGCGTTATTAAAATCTGAGGTTTTTATGAGATGCTCGTTCAGATAATAACATTTTTATTTTTCGCCAACGGATTTTTATTGACGCCAAAAATCTCATCCCCAAAACAACATCATGTTCTGACATGATAATAATTTTTCTAAACTCTCATACAATTTATGTGTCTTGCCTATGACACACTTTTAATTTATTAATTTGTGATTGGTCGAATTCAAAACTAAAGCAAACATTTTAAAGAAAAACATTTATTTTTAAATCAACTTTTTCAAAAAATGCTTTACTCCAATACATAAATTAAATAAATAGTATTAAAAAGAAATTTTTAAGAAGCTGAAATAGATAAATTAATTCAACCACACTTTTCTTAAATTAGTAAATTAAGTATTGATTACAATTAATAAATTTAATACTAATTAATAATTTTTAATTAATAATATGATTGAAATAACAGATATTTGGAACAAATATGTAAAAACAGCAATAGCAAAATTATTTGTTGCTCAAAAAATGGTGGATTGTGCACCTCCAGAATAATTGTTTCAATTCGATAACATTTTGCAGACGCTTCCGTCTATATATGGACAGACTCAAAAATTGTGCTTCATTGGATTAAGAATAATCCTTATCAATGGAAGACCTTCGTACAGAAATCCAAGGAAAAACTCCACCTGAAGTGTGGAAGCATTGTCCTGTCTCTGAGAATCCTGCTGATGAAATCACAAGAGGTCGTTAGAAATTTGATGAATGATCGAGTTTGGTGGCATGGTCCACCATGGCTAACTCAACAAGATGTAACTCGAACGACAGTGATCCTGATCCCTTAAGTGCCTCTACTGAAGAACGTGCTATTTTACTAACTACGAATGCTGATATTGTGGAACCAATACTTGGCATTAAAAATTTTAGCAATTCACTTAAATTATTACGAGTAACTGCATATGTGTTTAGGTTTCTGAAAAACTTAATATTACAACAAAAAACAGTTGAACATTTAACAACAGAAGAAGTGTCCAATGCTATGGATTATTGGATAAAATTGTCACAGTTTCAGTGTTTTTCAAATGAAATTAATTGCATCAAATGTAAAAAAAATGTATAGATAAGGATTCTAAATTTTATGATCTTAGTTCTGAAATTGATGTTGAAGGTTTATTAAGAGTAAGGTGTAGATGAGTTAAGTCTTCTATAGATGTGGAGGAAGTGAATCCTATTATATTACCTAATGATTATTTTTCTCGTTTCATTGTTTTAAATAATCATGAAAAAGTTCTTCATAGTGGTACTAATGAAACTTTCACTCAAACAAGAGCCAAATTTTGGATATTAAGAGCTAGACGTTTCATAAAATAAATCTCATTTAGTTGTAGATTTGGTAAAAAAATTAATGCTAATCGAGAATTTTCAGCTCCCCTTCCTCCTGATCGATTTGAGAAGTCGCAACCGTTTGAGGTAAGTGGAATTGATTTCGCGGGACCATTAATTTTAAAAGATGGCTCTAAAGTGTATATTGCTTTGTTTACGCGTGCCGTTACTCGAGCAATACATTTTATCCAATTTAAGTGCAGAGTGCTTCATTCAAGCATTTCGTAGATTTATTTCACGTCGTGGTGCATCTAAGAGGATATATTCTGATAATGCAAAAACATTTAAACGAGCTGATAAAGAATTGAAATATTTGTATCGATTGTATCAATTGTGTAATGATGAAAGTGTTTCTAGATTTATTGTGGATAATGGTATTACTTGGAAATTCCTTATCGAAGGTGCTCCCTGGTGGGGAGGATTCTGGGAACGGTTAGTAAGATCTGTAAAAACCTGTTTAAAACGTGTATTAGGTAAATCATCCTTAACTTATGAAGAACTGTGTACCGTGTTAGTTGAAGTTGAGGCAATGATTAATTCACGCCCAATTACATATTTGTATTGTATTGTAATGTAAATAAACCAGATCCTCTATCACCACCTCATTTCTTAACTGGATCAAAATTAACTGCTTTGCCATCAGCAAATGCTGTATCTTCAAATTGTGATCTTATGAAAAGATGGAAATATAGATTATTATTTTTGATTATTTCTGGAAAAGGTTTTATAAAGAGTATATTTTGGAACTAAGATCTGCTATGTTTTCTAAAATACCTAAGAATTGTGTCCAGTTTAAACTTGATGACGTAATTCTAATTAAAGAGGATAATGTTAAAAAATGTAACTGCAAATTAGGTAAAATAAAAACTCTCTTTCTAGGAAGAGATGACAAAACTAGATCTTGCGAGATCAAGGTTTCCAATGGCACTTTAAAAAGGCCAGTGGAAAGGTTATATAATTTAGAGGTTGAAGATGAATTTGTGATGTATCCAAGGAATACATTGGTGGTGGGGGGAAGGAGTGTTAATTATCAATATGCTAATTGATATTGTCACGAGGTGGCGCTCCTGTTACTCTCTCTGAGGAAGAATGTCTATATAATGTGTGTTTGTGTTCTTGCTGTTCTGCTAATGAACGTGATGCCTTGAGAATGATCTGTCTTCATTTATTAGAATCATCGAAAGTCTAAAAAAGAAATGTTTTTACTGTTAAGCCTATTTTTTCTCCCATTCTGTTTTAACAACAAATTGTAATAGCGATTTAGTTTTTCAATATTATTTGTTCTCCCAATGATGCAGCGTTGATTGAAAACGAACTTAATGAAATAAGAATACATAGCTGCAATCTATTTATAAGAATTCTCTATTTCTTTATGCCGAAAATCGACCTTTTCTATAAAAAGAAAAAAAAAGATTCCATGTAGATGCTCAGTTCCGACTTGGCGTGGAAATTATAATGAAGAAAATAAAGTTGATTTTTCTGGTCATCCCACTGATAAAACTTAAAAAAAAAACCATTACTAAGAATTCTAAGGTTAGCAAAAATAAGCATTGATAATAAATATATTTTAATATTTTGAAGTATTAAAAATATTATAATTTGTAATATTTTTAATACTTCACAAATTATAATACTGTGTAAAATATTATAATTTGTGTTAGTTATAATCCTAATTGTTGTAAAAACAATTTAATGCTATTCTGATTGATTAAAATTTATATAAGATGCATTAATTTTAGTTTAATCCTAGCTTAACTACTTTAATAATGCAAACTATAGGCTATTAAACCTACATTAATTTATAAAAGTTATGTTAATTGTTTGTTAATTTAAATTTAAGGATCCAGATTTGATAATTAAAAATGATTCAGATTGATTTAATGATTAGAAATGATTCAGATTGATTTAATGATTAGAAATGGTTCAGATTGATTTAATGTTTAGAAATGATTCAGATTTGTTCTTTTTAAATAAAGCAAGAAAATAACCGATTTTTAAGCAGAACTTTAAATTTTTTTTTAGAACTTTAAAAAAAATCCGTTTGATGAAATGTAAAAATTTATTCTACCTGTCGGTATAAAAAAGTTCCATTCCCCCCCCCCCCATCCTCTTTTTCAGGAATGTGAAAACCATTTTAATGAAGGGATTTTCAGAACTACTTTCTACAATAAAAATATTAGGAAAACATTATACTCTCCTACATTAAGATAGGAACAAAAGGTAGGTACAAAAACATTACAAGTCCAAATTGAACGCTCCATAATTGAAAGCTTAAATTCCAAACAGAGCTCTGGCAGCAAGAGTGCATTTTCCTAATTTTAATGAATTAAAGAGCTGTATTATCTTTTCTTCCTTTTGGAGCATTATTGAAACGAATGAAAGTATGTTGTTCATTCGTCTATCCGTTGATGAGGGAATTCCTCATCATGTGCTGAGAGTATTGACGATGATCCATTTTTAAATGCATCGTGTATGGCAGAAGAGATTTTGAAACGTGAGCAGTTCCCATCACCAATTAAAGTTGACGACATAAATCAAATATTTGATATTCTTGCTCTTTGTGGGAACGGTCCCTGTGATAGATTTTTAAGTTCGTTGAATGTTAAAATTAATACTATTGAATCTGTCATCAAAAATGCAGAAGATGTATTTATTGGCAAATATAATTCTTTGAAATTTTTCTTGGGCCATTGCATTTACTGTTACAATTATAAACCTGAACTCTGCAGGTATTCACCAAAATATTATCATATTTGCATCTTTATTATTTTGCATTTATCCCCAAGCTTGCAAATGTTTCAGAACTCCCTTGACGAGATTCACCCAGATCCTAGTACTACTCGAAAAATTGGTAATATAAAATAAAAGTATCGTCAAATTACCAATTTTAAACGTTAAAACAAATGATACATTTTTAAAAATTCTTTTGTAAGTTATGGCTTTTTTTTACAAATGTATAAGTAAGGGCAGTAAATTGCCATGTTTGGGGGACCCACAAAATTATATAGATTTAGCCATTAAAAGAACTTAAAACTAAAGTTAATATTGTTATGAATTTTATATAAATTCGATGTAAATGCTGTAAATATATATGGATTATGTAAGTGTTAATTTTATGAAATGTGTAAATATTGTAAATAGTTTAATTGTATAAAATTAATGTAATGGAAAAACCGTTCTAAGGGGGATTTACAACAGTAGATCGCCATATTTAGCTAATTTGGAGATGCAATGAGGAAGCTAACGGCTTTCACTGCACGCTAAAATGTGTAGTAGAAGCTAAGAAATGACGATTTATTCTTGAGAAAGGTGAAGAAATTTCCAGACTTGTCCGGAACAATCAGGCGGCTTTTGCGGTTGCTCCGCCGACTTTAGTGGGAAGCTTTTTTAAGCCGCAGCTGAAAGGTGAAGAATGAGATCAGTTCGGACAACGAGTTGCGTTTGTTGGCTTAGCTTGAGAGAACGTTTTTCTCTCTCGTAAGCGTGCGTTCTCTAACTTTGCTGTTGCCCGAAATTAGCAGATTCCATAGAGTTAAGTCGCTGGAAATTTGTAGCTTTTGTTACGTATATTTAATACACGTTTTCCTAGATAATAAAGTCTGCATCTTCGCATCGTTCTCGTATGAGAATTTTCCGTTACAGTATATTATAATGACAATGTATAGTTATTAATATACTTAATAAATCTGGTATTTAAATAAATCTGTAATATATAAATATTGTTCCAGAAAATCAAAAATTATTTTCAAAATCGAAATTTGTAAAGGTTTCCTTCTTTTGGGTATTTTACCTCTTTAACAGGGTAATCCAATAGTGGATCGGTTGAATCCAATTCCATTTACATAATTTTCTAAAAAATCTGTCTTTTGTTGCTTAACGGACAAAATATACAATCTATATAAATGAAAATGAATGAATCACCAAATGCGTTGCTAAACGCAAAACCAGAGATTGGCTCGACCGATTCGGCTTATATATATATATATATATATATATATATATATATATATATATATATAATCGTTATGACACGAGGAATATTCTTATCGAGAGAAAAAACAAAAAATCAGCGAGGAAAATAGGTAAAACAACACTTTTCTTACTTTCCCGCCAAAAATCTTAAATTTGGGTTTGAATAATTTAGCTTTAAAATAAATTTGGATTTGTCGAGAAAGAAATACGCGAAAGCAGATTGTTTTCATTTATATATTTTTAGAACACAGGTTTAAAAAAGAAAGGAAGAAAATAATTGCTTCATGCAGTTCATACAGGTTAAAAACTTATTTTTCCAAACGGATGTGAATATCATTTTAATTTTTATTTGATGGTGTTTCATTTTTTCATGTTTCTATTGATTATGTTCTGAAATAAAGTTGTTCTTAGAGATAAAAATTCTTTTTTATAAATAAATGCAGCATAAAGAGCTCTTAATGTGCTTATTATATTCTTGCAAGGATTTATGCATTAAACGATTCTTTTTATTTTCTTAGTGTTTAATGCATTTTAAATTAAACATTGTTAATAAATCGTGTGTTTTTTTGGATTCATTCTGACGTACCTTTGAATTAAAATAAAACGGAGTAAAGGAAATTAAAATTTTTTCACCAATTTTCGTTACCCTAATTGGCGTAGAAATTTCAAACATTTTCTTAAAAATTTAAAACAATGTTCCTATGCCTAACACTTGGCGTCAGTCAAAATATAAGAAAGGAGTATTAGGATTATCTTTAGTATGCCTTCAAGTTGATGAGTATGGATATTTAATCTATGCCTGCTGAAAGCAAAATTTGGGCAGAGAAGAAAAAAAAGAAAAGAAGTAAAAAAAAAGTTTGCGGGAAAGGAAGAAAGAAAACAAAAGAAGGGTTTGTGTGTCATTCAAAATGACGTTGTCGGTGATTTAAGAACATATAAATCAGTTTATTGTCTAAATGACCAAGATGATGATGTCAATTATCCACCAGAATTTTTAAACTCACCGGATTTCCGTCTCATAATCTTCAATTAAAAGTAAGCTAGATGGTCATAATGTCGGGACATATCAACCCACTGCGTCTTTGTAATGGCACACGGCTAGCAGTAAAATCATTACTGTACAATGTGATCGAAGCAACTATTGTAAAGGGAAAATATAGAGGCGAAGATGTGTTGATACCTCGCATCCCGACAGTACCAACTGGCGTACCATTTGAATTTAAACGACTGCAATTTCCAGTGCGGCTTGATTTCGCTATGACCATAAATAAATCCCAAGGTCAACCGTTGAATTTTTGCGGCACTAATCTTGAAACCCAAGCTTCTCTCATTGACGGTTGTGTGTTGCCTACTCCAGCGTTGAAAAAGCGTCAGCTTTATTTTCTTACGCCGCAAGTGATAATAATAATAAAAAAAAAATGTGTACCATAAGGCGTTACAGTGAAAATATAATCACATTATTCCATAAGTCTTTCAACGTACGAAAAAGAAAACTTATTTTTGTAAGAAATCAATATTTATTATTAGGGCATAACTCAAAAAATAAAGTGATTGCTATGAAACACGTTTATTTATTTATTTTTTTGCATTAGACTACGAAAGGGCAATAACTTTAGAAAGTACGAAGTCAGTCGGGGTAGCTAGTTTAGAAATAAAAACACATTAAAGCTGTAATAGTAAAAATGATACTATTTATGGATTGTTTATTCCTTAAGAGAGTAAAAATAAAGCTGAGTATATAAGATACTTTCATATAGTTCACACAGCACAGATATTTAGTTGCGCTTAGTATAGAAATTAAATAATTTTCAAGTTTGGTTTTTGCAATGCATAAAGAAAATTAATAAATCTAAGGAGTTCGATACGATTAATATTATTTATATTTATAGATTCCCTGCACACATTTCTAAAAAATGAAAGTTATTAAAACTAAAATGTAAATAGATTAATAATAAATCTTAGTTAAATTTAATGAAAAGGTGTGAAATCTAAGAGATTCCTATTCCTAATATATTGGATATTATTAATATATGATCAATAGAATTTTTTAAATATATATATATATATATATATAAAGAGAGAGAGAGAGAGAATTAATTTTTTTGACATTAAATATCATAAAACGCATAAATAGATTATGTTATTTAATTGCATTATTTCCAGGAAAATTATTTTATCTGTTAGGCTAAACTTTTCATCCTAGTTCAAATTATTCCGAGTTCCAATAGAATTAACCCTATCACGGCGGAGTACTCACTAATGAATTTCGCTCTAGGCAGCCAGTATGACGATGGAAGATCTGCGCCAACAATACGAACCGTTAGTCGTTCCAAACGCGGTGTGCGGAGTTGATTTTGCTGGTCATTTCCCTGAAGTAACTGACCGATATGCCTATCAGATAACAACAACAATAATAATAATAATAATATCAATTTTAAGTCAAAATATTACCTATAAAAACATTTCAGAAACCTACTTCGAGGTAGGACATGTCATAAATGAACGGCGCCAAAATGCGCTGTTCGTTGGATGAGAGAAATCGCTTGAGCGCCTATAGGTGCTGTTCGCTCAGAGTGAGCGTCTGCAACTGAACGCCTGAATTCGCTGTTCACCGGGAAAGGGTTAATAAACGAAACTGTGCGGTGTATGCGTTATAGAATCACAATTGCGAGTGGACTGTATAAGCGTTTATTTTTTGCGTGTTAGCGAGACAGTTTCAGAAACTGTTCTGTTGTATTATATGGTTGCCAGGTTGAAGTGGTTACAGAATTCGCCAAGGGGAGATGTCCCAGCGCCAAAGGCATGATTTTACAAGTACGGAACATCCCGCCCGGCGTTGAAATATGCATATGTTTCAATAAAAAAATGTACATAAAGTTACATCACAAATTTGACACATAAGTATAAAGAAAACAAATAAGACAATAATAAATTGCACAATAAAAACAATCAGAATAATAATTAAAAAATACAAATAAACATTTCAATTTAAATCAAAATTATCTACAATAGGTAAAATGCAAATTTTAGAAATAGGTCTTTTAAAATTTCCTTTTGCAGTACGTATCTCTGCTACTCTGACATTGCCATCTGAGCCTGCAATTGCATTAATGATTCGACCTAATGGCCACTGGTAAGTTGGAAGTTGAATGTCCTTTATTAGAACTAGCATGCCAGGAGTTAAATTTTGTTTTTTAAGCAGCCACTTTGATCGCTGTTGTAAATGGCTCAAATAATTATTTTGCCAATGTCTCCAAATAGTTTGAACTAACTTTTGAGTTCGTTGCCATCGACTGAGAAGATTGTCTCTTTTGTCTATGAAGTTAGGTTCTGGGATAGAATTGATAGGTTTTCCTATGAGGAAATGGCCTGGAGTTAATACTTGCATTTCATCAGTATCAGTTGGGAGAGGAGAGAGGGGTCGCGAATTGAGGATGCCCTCAATCTGAGTAATTACTGTTAAAAACTCTTCGAGTGTTAGTCTTGCAGGACCTACTACTCTCTTAAAATGATATTTAAAGGATTTCACGCCTGCTTCCCAAAGACCTCCGAAATTGGGAGCTCTAGGCGGCAAAAATTTCCCCTTTATACCTTCGGAGGAAAGCATATTTGAAATGTCTTCGCTACCTACCATTAGTTGGTATAATTTTTTAATTTCTGTGGAAGCACCTATAAAATTAGTGGCATTATCGCTAAGAATTATGGAGCTTTTCCCACGTCGCGCAAAAAATCTTTTTAGCGTTGCGATTAGAGCTTCAGAAGTTAGATCAGTGACAAATTCTATGTGTACAGCCTTGGTTGCCATACATACAAATAAAACAACATATATTTTCTGTAGATTACCCTTTCTTTGACCCTTAAATTTTATTTCGAATGGACCGCATAAATCGATCCCTACATTTAAGAATGCTGAACTTGGAGTAACTCTTTCTGCTGGAAGGTCTCCCATAATTTGGTTCGAGATAACGGGCTTGTTTCTAAAGCATCGAACACACTCGTGAACGACCTTGCGTGCTGCATTTCTACCTCCTATAGGCCAATATTTTAAACGAACAGTATTTAGAAGGGCTTGAGGGCCTACATGAAAGTCTCGTTTATGGTAATGCTGAAAAATTAGCGTAACTAGCTTATTTCCCATTGGCAGAACAACTGGATGTTTCTGATTAAAATTTAAATTAGAATGCGCAAGTCTGCCTCCTACCCTAATTAGTCCATCGGATGGATCTATGAAGGGATTGAGAAATTTCAACTTACTCGAAGATGGAACTGACATTCCTTTTTCTAAAGCGGAGATTTCAGTAGAAAAATGTTTTACCTGTACCAATTTTAAGAGAACCCTTTCAGCGTTCAGATATTCCTCTTGTTTGAGAAATCCTTTTTCCTTTTCAGGAAATCTGCAATTTTGAACAAACCTAAAAATAAATGCTACAATTCTGATTAATTTATGAAATTCATTTGTGATAGCAAGTAAATCATCTAAAAATTTAGAGTCATTAGTTAAAGTCAAAGTTAATTTAGTAACAGGCTTGAGCTCATCCATATAAAGTTTGTCGGTTGAACCAGTAGAAATTTGTACAGTTTGATAAGCGGGTAAGTTTAATTTTGAAAAGTCTGGTCCTTTAAACCACAGTTCACTGGTTGCAAGGGCCTTAGCATCAAGTCCTCTGGAAAGCAAGTCAGCAGGGTTAAGCTCTGATGGAATATGCTGCCACTGGAAATCGTTTGATAGTTCCTGAATTTGAGACACTCGGTTGCTCACAAATGTCTTGAGCAGGTTAGAAGGAGTCTTTATCCAGGTGAGGGCTATTGTTGAATCTGAATGTAATATAACAGAGTCTATTTGGAGCCTCAATGCAGATATGACTTTCTGCGTAAGTTTTGAAAGAAGTAGACAAGAGCAAAGTTCAAGTCTGGGAATTGTGGTGGTTTTGGTTGGTGCTACCCTTGACTTACTACAAAGAAGTTGGGTAGTTACTTCATTGGCGTTAGACACAACTTTTACGTAAATTGCAGCACCATAAGCTTTAGAAGAGGCGTCTGCAAATCCAAGTATCACAACGTACTTAGAGACAACTTGAAAAAAGCATCTGGGAACACGAATGGATTTGATATTCTCCGATAAGATCTTAAGGAAGCTGTCCCACTGTCTGGAAATATCTGTTGGTAATGCCTCGTCCCAGTCCAGTTTTAGTAACCATAGCTGTTGCATGAAAATCTTTGCTTTGGAGATGACCGGCCCCAACAGTCCGAGGGGATCGTAGATGCGAGCTATTTGTGAAAGCACTTCTCGTTTGGTGTAGTTGCAATCTGGACTGGAATTGGAGCAGACTTTAAACGTAAAGGAATCACTTAAACTGTTCCAGAACATTCCTAAAGTTTTGACGGTAATTTCTTCAGAATTGCGGTCAAGCGTAAATTCTTTAAGTTCAGTTGATGAAGCCTTGTTGGAACACCACTTATGCAAAGTCATGCCTCCTCGTTGAAGCAACTGTGTCAGTTCTGATTTGAGTTTTTCAAACTCTCTAAGTTCTGAAGCACCGGAGAGGCAATCATCCATGTAAAAATCCTGGAGTACTGCCTTTGAAGCCAATGGAAAGTTATCTTTCTCCTCTACAGCAAGTTGTTGCAAAACCTTTGTTGCTAAGTATGGTGCGGAAGCGGTTCCATATGTCACCGTGTGTAATTCATACACTTCGGTTGGTGCGTTTTTATCGATCTTCCATAGAATTTTTAGAAGCTTTGTTTGCAAAGGATTTATCTCAATCATTCTAAACATTTGCTTGATATCTGCAGTTAATGCGTAAATGTGTTTTCTAAATCTGATTAGAATTGAGAAAAGATCTTCCTGAATTACTCCTCCCTTGCACAACAAGTCATTTAATGAATGTCCACTGGACGTTTTAGCACTTGCGTTGAAAACTACACGAAGTTTAGTAGTTTTGCTTGATGGGCGTAATACACCGTGATGCGGGAGATAGTATCCATTTTCGATATTTGAATTTTCCTTTACCTCTTTCATGTGTTTTAGTAATTCATACTCGCTGAGGAATTCTGAATAAAGCGTTTGCATAGCGGGATCACGTTCTAAGCGTGTCCATAACTGGTCTAGTCTTTTAGACGCGACTGCCTTAGAATTTCCTAACATTTCTGCGGAAAATTCAGGTTTGAATGGCATTTCTACTACAAATCTACCATCCGGTTTCCTATAATGCGTTTTTGCAAAATGTTCGTTACAATATTTTAATTCCTTGTCGCAAATTTCAGTTGTTTCTATTTCTTCAATTTCCCAAAAGCGTTTAAGAGTTTCATTAAGATTATCTGCGTTTTTAGTTAAAAAACAATTTTTAGGAGCATTGTAAAGAATATTTCCTGAAATAGCCCCTGAAACAAGATAGCCGAAACAACTAGATTGTAAGAATAAATTGTCTGCTAATTTTATTTTATCCTCTTTCAATAATGAGAAAAATAATTCTGCACCCAAAAGAATATCTATTTTTTGAGGAATAAAAAATGAAGGATCCGCTAGTTTAACTTCCTTGGGAATGTTTAAGTTCGAAATATTTAATTTTTTAGAAGGTGTGAAACTAGTTATATTAGGAACAATTAATAAATCTATTTCCCAATGCGAATCATTACTTTCATTTGATAAAAAGGCGGTTACTTTTTTCTTGATACTTAATGATGTATCATTTAAACCGCATATCGGAATGTTTATCCTTTCTTTTTTCAATCCCAATAAATCTGCCGCGGAAGACGAAAGGAAAGAAGATTCACTGGCAGAGTCGAGAACGCCTCTTAAGGGTTTAAATTCCCCCCATGCATCTCTGGCGTATATGATGGCGGTGTTTATCAAAATACTCTTATTACCGTTACAGAAAAGGGAGAGACGAGGGTTTTCTGACATCTGCGTTTCAATGGTCTGTGAATTATTAGTTTGAGGGTTCCTTCCCTGACAGGGTGTGGATGACGAGAGCCAGGTTTCACTCTCTGGAATGCTGTAAGTGTTTGGCGCGATTGGCGGCGTAGAATATTTATGAAGCAATGTATGGTGATCTAGTTTCTTTTTACAAACGAAACAAGAACTTTTTGAGTTACACTTAGAGAAAGGGTGAAATTCACTTAAACAGTTTTTACAAAGCCGATTTTTTTTAACTAAATCTAACCTATCGGATAATTTCATTTCTTTAAATGCATTGCAATGATACAGTGCATGTGTTTGTACTTTACAAGCGATACACAATTTAGCAGATTTATCTGCTTTGACAAAAAAGGATTTCGATCTCTCAGGGTTATATTTAGTAGGAATGCTAGTTTGAATATTGTTTAAAATTTGGCATCTCCTTTCTAAGAATTCTAGAAAATAATCGAATTCAGGCACTTCGTTGTCTTTTAATGTTAATTCAAATTGTTTGCGGGTGTCGCGATCTAATTTTTCAAGAATAATGTTTAATAACAAAGCGTTGGATAATTTGTCTCTCGCGAAATCTAAGATGTTCAATGATCTAAGATTCTTTAAAATGACATCCAATATATTTCGTAGATCTTTGCCAGATTCATGCTTTAATGGACGAATATTTAGAATGTTATTTATATGACAGTTAACAATAACTCTTTTGTTTTCATAGCGTTGCTCTAAAGCTTTAAACAGAGAAGTAAAGTTATCATCAGCAGTTTCTATGCATTTAGCTTCTCCTTTAAGAGAACCGCGTAAATAATGCAGTTTTTCATTTTCAGAAAGTTCAGGATTTTCACTTATTAGGCTATCAAATTGAGTTTTGAATAAATTCCATTCTTCGAATTTTCCGCTGAACAACGGAAGTGGAATTTTTGGAAGTTTGATGAATGCCTTTTTAGGCTGATCATTAATATTAGAATCATCAAGACTTTGATTATGCACAGAGTCGGTTTTTATGGTTTTTAATTTATAAATAGAGGTTTTAAGGCTTACCTCTAACTTTTGTATGAAATCATCCACTTCGAATAGAGAGGTTTCGATTTTCTGGAAATCTTCTTCTTTGACGATTTTGTAGTAATCATCCTTCAATTCTTCGAATTTGCGTTCGATATTTAGCACCATATCCAGTTGCGCTTGAAGTTCGGGAATGTCCATTTGGTTTTGTCCTTCAGTCAGGGCATTGTCCAATTTCGTAAGCTGGCTTTTGATGCTGCCACGCTTGCGATTAAGCGAGGTGATATCTGCCATCTTTAGCGTAAAGAATTTATCAAATTCAATGATAAGAATTAATCCATAAGATCTGGTTGACCTCCGGTTCGCTTAGGACCAAAATGTGCGGTGTATGCGTTATAGAATCACAATTGCGAGTGGACTGTATAAGCGTTTATTTTTTGCGTGTTAGCGAGACAGTTTCAGAAACTGTTCTGTTGTATTATATGGTTGCCAGGTTGAAGTGGTTACAGAATTCGCCAAGGGGAGATGTCCCAGCGCCAAAGGCATGATTTTACAAGTACGGAACAGAAACTATCAATCATTATCAGGGATATAAAATCCCCACTGAGAACATTTGATGCCAAATATCGCCTCAGACCGTCAACTGCGAAAGAAGGGGTGTAGAGCAAGAACAGAAATGGTGTCCCCCCACAGGAGGTGAGGAGATGCCAGAAATAGAATTTCAATCTCGGGAAAACTATCCTCCCATTCCCTTAATTGAGGTCATAAAGAGAAAGGGAGAAATCTGTGAAAAGACTGAAAGGTGAAAAAAATTGGTTAATCTTAGAATTTCCAAAATCATTCGAAAACGCACGTCACTGTGATTGGAGCACTTCCCCGGAAGCGTTTGTAAGTGTTATTGCGACTCATTCATATCAGTGATTTGTTGAATTCAATGCCTTCGCTCTTGACAATACCAGTATCCCAGGAAAATAATTTCTACTTGCCTGTGATGTGACCTTTTGATGGCAATCGTTCTGTAGGCGCCATTTATTGGCAGAATATAGAACTGAAATGAAAATTTTAAAGAAATGACACTTTTTTATAACAAATTTTTCAGATAATACTTTACTCCAATAAATAATTTAAATAAATGGTTTAGAAAAAAATAAAAACTTTCGCTCCAATAGATAAATTAATCTTATGTTACCGAAATAATAAATAAATTATTTAAAAAATTTGTAAAATATGTTTAAAATAACAGTTATTTGGAAGAAATATTTTAAAATAACAATAGCAAAAATGCATGTTGTTCATAAAATCGTGTCTTATGCATCTCTAATATTGCCTCGAACAGCTTTTCGTTTCCGCTTCAGTAGAGCCGTCTTTTCTAAATCAGGTTTGGTTTGGTTTGGTTTGGTTTTATGGCGCAAAAGCCACATTTGGCCATTCTGCGTCAAACACATGATTTTAAGAAACTTTCCAGAGTTTTAACATGTTTTAAAGAGTAAAAATTCTAAAACCAATTTAAAAAGAGCAAAAAAAAAAAAAAAACTCAGATAAGGTTATCAATGCCAATGTTTTGTAGAAAGCAAAATAAGTTTTTATGTGGCTTATCACCCAACAAGTCTTTCAATTGATTTTTATTCCCAAATAGGATTCGTCTATATGCGCTAAAATTTGGGCATTGCAAAAAAATATGTTTAATTGAAAGGGTACAATGACAATGCGAACAAAGTGGTGCAGGTTCTGAATTTAACAGGTACTTATGTGTCAATCTAGTGTGACCGATTCGAAGACGATTTAAAATGACAGATTGTTTCCGGTTTAGCTTGTAAGACTTAAAAGGCTTTATTAAGGGCTGAATTTCATATAACTTATTTTGCTTTTGTTCGTTCCAAAAGCTTTGCCATTTTATTTGCAGTTGGTTTTTAACAACTTGAACTGCATCATTTAATGGAACAAAATTTTCAGTCATTGCTACTGCACTTCTTGCAGCTTTATCCGCTCTTTCGTTTCCAGTAATTCCCGAGTGTCCAGGAATCCAACAAAATATTACTTGTATTCCTCTCGCTGCTAAATAAATATAGAATTCAATGCACTTCAGCACCAAGGGATGTCTTGCTAAAGGACCATTCCTTAATGCTTCAATGGCGCTTTTTGAATCTGTATATAGAATGCTTCTTTTATAACCTTTTTCTGCAATTTTTATCAAAACCCGGTATATTGCATAAATTTCTGATGTAAAAACGGAACAAAATTTGTTTAATCTTTCCGAGATTACAGTGTTTCTGATAATTATAGCTGCACCTACTACGTCATTTGCCTTGGAACCATCAGTAAAAACTGGTTCATAGTCAGAAAAATGTTGTCTGTGAAAATAAAACAATGATTGGTAAATTAAATTTACTGTTGATGACTTGTTCCATTTCTCAAAAAGATCAATAAAATTAATATATATTTTTTTCCAAGGAGGAAATTCGTCAGATTTGTTAAGAATCGGGAAGTCAGTTATGTTTAGATCTTTAAGAATTATTCCAATTCTAAAACCAAAAGTAGGACGAAAAGATGATCGCAATGAAAATAATGAGCCATAAGTAGGATTTAAAATTTTGTAATGCAAGGGATGTGAATCGTCACTTTTTATTTTAAAAAACAGATTGAGAGCCAGTTTTTCTCTTCTAAATTTTAAAGGAAGCTCGTCACATAAATTATATAGGCTTAAAACGGGGGAAGTTCGAAATGCTCCAATTGAAAGTCGTAAACCCTGATTATGAATAGAGTCAAGAGGCCGCAATGTAGATTCCGCAGCAGATCCATATACAGCACAGCCGTAATCCAGTTTTGATCTGATTAAACTTCTATATATTTTGAGTAAACAATTACTTTCTGCTCCATACTGTGAATTGCAGAGAATTTTCATTAAGTTCAAGGAAAGTATACATTTTCTTTTCAGATAATTTATGTGTGACTTGAAAGTCAATTTTGAATCAAGCATTATTCCTAGAAATATTACTTCAGACATAAAAGGAATAATCTGTTTGTTTAATTTCAGTTTTGGATCCGGATGCAGCCCACGTCTTCTACAAAAATGAATTGCAACCGATTTTTGAGCAGAAATAATAAATCCATTAAATTTTCCCCATTCACATATATTGTTGATAGCTTCTTGAAGTTTCTTTTCAATGAAATCCATGTTTTCACTGGAGCAATGTATTTGAAAGTCATCAACAAACAATGAACCGTGAACAGCCGGTGGGATATTTTTAATGATATCATTGATTTTGACAATAAATAAAATAACACTGAGGACGCTTCCCTGAGGAACTCCTTCGTCTTGATAAAAAACATCAGATAAAATATTGCCCAATCGAACCCGAAAGGTTCTCGTTCTTAAAAAGTTCTCAATAAAAACAGGTAAATTTCCTCGAAGACCGATTCTGTGCAAATCTCGCAAAATTCCGTATCTCCAAGCTCTATCGTATGCTTTTTCCATGTCGAACATTATTGATACTAGATGTTTCTTGCTCACGAAAGCTTCTCTGATAGATGTTTCTAGTTGCAAAACATTATCTAAAGTACTCCTATGACGGCGGAAGCCACTTTGAAAAGGGGATAACCATTTGTTCTCTTCAAGAATTTAGACTAAGCGAGCATTAATCATTCTCTCTAAAATTTTGCATAGACAACTAGTGAGTGCAATTGGTCGATAATTGCTTGGGTCATAAGAATCTCTTCCTGGTTTCGCAATCGGAATTATAATTGCATTTCTCCATAAGTTGGGAAAACTATGTTCATGCCAAATTCGATTGAAGCAATACAGGATATTTTTTAGAGATATTTCACTAAGATGGTTTATCATGTAAAGGTGAACATTGTCGGGACCAGGTGAAGTGGCGCGAGATTTTTGTAGTGCCCTTTTTAGCTCCATATAACTGAAATCGGAATTATATTCCTCTTTAGAGTTCATAGAGAAGTTTAAACTACGTTTTTCTTCATTTGTTTTGTAAGATATAAATTCTTGTGAGTACGAAGTTGCATTAGATACTCTCGAGAATGTTTCACCCAGTGTATTAGCCATTTCCTTTATATGTGTTATAAATTGTCCGTTGGTCTTTAAAAAGGACAAAGGAACCGTGTTTTAAAAATGCCAGATATCTTCCTTGTTTTATCCCACAGCTGTTTGGAACTTATTGTTCCGTTTATAGAGCTCACAAATGACATCCACGTATTTCTTTGGCTTTTCCGCCTGATCAATCTTGCAGTTGCCTTAGCTTGTTTAAAGATAATAAAATTATTAGTAGTGGGATATCGTCGGAACTTATTCCAAGCTTTGGCTTGTTTCTTCTCCGCCGCTTTGCACTCATCATTCCACCAAGGCTTCCAGTGCTTCGGAATCTTTCCTGATGTTTTTGGAATCGCAGCATCTGCTGCTTTTATAATTTTATCCGTTATCATTTGCATAACATCGTCAATGTTTTCGTTTTTTACAATGTCTTCTGTAATGCAAGCCAAATGTGAGAAAAGAGCCCAATCTGCTTTGTGAAATATATATTTTTTTGGTATTTCTGGATATACAGCATCATTATGACTATATGTTAAAATAACAGGAAAGTGGTCACTGTTGTACAGGTCGTCTGCAACACCAAAATCCCATTTAACTGCTAATGCTGGAGAACATAAAACGAGATCTAGGGTATGAAATGTTCGACTAGGTTTATGAAAGTAGGTATAACTTTTATCGTTTAATAAACACAGATCATGGTCTTCTAGTAAAGCTTCTATTTGTTGCCCTTTTAGATTGAAACCTTTGCTTCCCCAAATAGGATTGTGGCCATTAAAATCTCCCATGAGGATGAGAGGTTTTGGGAGTTGCTCTATTAACCTGTCAAAATCATTTTGAATCGTGTTGTCATTCGGGGGCAAGTAAATACAGCAAACTGTTAATAAAGAGCCTATGTGAAGCTGAACTGCAACGGCTTGAATAGGGCTATTTATAGGTAATTCTCTATATGGAAATGTTTGAGAAATCAAAAGGGCCACACCTCCTGAGGCTCTAGAGCCCAGAGTGTAGTCTTTTCTAACGATGTTATAGAATTTCACTTTTGTGGAATGTTTCGGTGATAGGCATGTTTCTTGTAATCCCAGACAAGCGGGCTGGTAGTTATTTAAAATATTTTTAAGGTCTTGAAAGTGAGTGCGTAAGCCCTGACAATTCCAAGAAAGTATTTTGATGGCCGTGTTTTTGAATTAAGAGGTAAGTGACTCTTCCTCCCCGCTAGTAGACATCGCGTCATCTTCTGAAGGATGGATTTTTAAACTATCTTTTTCATCACAGCCTTCAAGTTGTGTTTGTTTTAATAGGTCATGTTTGGTAATTGTACGTTTTTTAATAGAATCCTTTATTTTGTCACCTAGATTTTTCTTTTGCAACTGTAGTCGCGCTTTTTTCATTGCTTTAGTCTCTTTCAATATTTTTGATACTTTCTTTGGCTGGTCCCCTTTATCAGATTTCACAGTAGGATTATGAGAGGATACACTTGAATTGCTTGAGGGTATTAAGTTTTTATCTTTAGTTGAACATGATTGGCTTGACTTATTCTCTTTATTATTACTCCCGTTTATGTCTTTATTTATTGCAGTTTGAGATTTGGATTTAATTTGGTTCATTCTAGGGAAAGCGCTGTTAACATGCTGTTGAGTTTCTTCAAATGTTTGAGTTGAAGTCGACACCATCATAATCTTTGCTGCTGCAGAATAAGACACACCTGCTCTAGGAGTACGGTCTAAAACAGTTTTTCGTGCTTCCTTGAAGGTAAGATTTTGTTTTACGGTTTGGATCTCTTTTTCTTGTTTCCAGCAAGTGCAAAGTCTGGAATAAGCTGGATGTTCACCTTTACAATTTGTGCAGCAAGGGGTGTTAGAGCATGTTTGGCTATCATGATCGAGCAATGAACATCGCGCACATGCCTGTGATCCTCTGCAAGCTTGTACTGTGTGTCCAAACCTTTGACACTTAAAACAGCGCAAAGGATTTGGAACGTAAGGTCTTACTGAACAATTCAAGTATGCAATTCGCACGGATTTGGGAATTGATGTTAATCTAAAAGTGAGTATTAAATGCTTTGTTGGTAATAATTGCCCGTCTCTTTTAATCATAATTCTTTTAACTGCGATAACATTTTGATTTTTCAAATCTTCAAGTATGTCGTTTTCTGTGTCGTTTTGTAGTTCAGATTCCGAAATAACTCCTTTCGATTGATTCAGACTAGTGTGAGCAACAACAGTTATTTCATGGGTACCAATTTGCCTCATTTTCATTAGAGATGAAATTTGTTTCTGAGAACTGATTTCTATCAAGAGAGTGCCATTTCTACATTTTTTAATTGACTTAACATCACCGACATTTGCTAATATGGTTTTATGAATTAAGATGGCTGATATGGAATTAAATGATTTATCGTTACTTTTTATGGTAAAGAATCGGTCGTTGACTTGGTACTCCTTTACAGGAGAGGTTGACGGACACGTGTCTCCGTCGGTACCAAAATTGCGGGAACCCATAATTTGCAACTGGTGTTCATCCTGGTACGCCCCCGCCCACCGTGGAGCCCAACAAGGGAAGGTAGTTGCCGGCTCTGGGCATCTCCAGCCTCGGTACTTGCCTTAGGGGTAGCACCGGGATATAGACCTACAGAGACAGCAGGCCTAACCCTCAAGCAGTGGTTTCTCGTTCCCAAAGAAAACGCACCACCAGCCGATTGACAAGAACGGACTCATTCCTTCCGCCCGACTTACGGAGCAGCGTGGGCCAAAGGGAACGCAAAGGGACCCCAGGATTCCATTTTGACCCTAACGAGTCGCCATGCACGGCCAACACATGGGTTTAATAGGAAACTCAAATCCAAATCAAAACGCCAACATAAATGGAAACGAAATATCACTATAACTCATTTAAAAATGGAAATTATGAAAATAAGAATAAGAGAAGGGTCGCTAGGGTAACCCGGGGGCGCGAAACCCGTGTCTACCAAAGACAGCAGATCCCTTGGGAAAAGGAAGGATCCCTGGGTACCTCGGGATTGGGACACCCGTACCCACCTAAAGAAGGTGGGCCCCTGAGGGGTTTCTAAATCAGATTTTTCATTGCTGTCATAGGAAGAACAAACACAAAAATCCAACAAGAAAATAGACCCGCCGATGTTTCGTAAACAATCTCGATGTGCAAATTAAAGGCAGTGATTCGCAAACAGTTTTCGGACACCATATGTAGAGAGACGTTAGTGTAACTTATATTTATTCTGTTCACGATGCGCAGACGTTACAAGTAAAGAAAGTAATGTTTAGAATAAAAACAATAACAAGAGCGATGTCACTCAAGCCAAAAACAATGATGCTAAAATGTCTGCTCGCTTGCCGCAAAACCAACGAAAAGTTACAACTTGGCGCGATTATCCGCCATTCAAAGGATTCTCCTGTCTGGCCACCAAAGTGCTGGATCGGAAGAAATTGTCTCTGAGGAAGCACCGAGAAATGTAGACAAGACCTCGAAATAGCGAAGGGAGGCATAAAAAGTCTCTCTCTCTCTCTATATATATATATATCCCATTCATGAAAATTAGCAAATGTGTAAAAAAATAACACAATCATTCAAAACCAGTTTACACCAAATATTCTCATAAATGAAAGAAAAATCTTCAGCAGAAAGATAATGATCGCATTCTATATAGCGATGCATGCGTTATTTGACTATCATGTATCTATTAAAAACCTGTTTAAAACTGGCTTTTCACATAAAAAAAACACTCGATTTATTTCGAAATGGTCAAAAACCACCGCTTTTCTAAATTTAGCGATTACGATATACGAGTCATGTGGGAACAGGAGGTTTTTCGATTCGATTAATTCCACAGTTGGAATGAAATAAAAATAGTGTTTTCACACGATAACTTAAAATTTGGGTTTGGAGACTTGAATTTATTTTTAAGTCTCTGTTTTGATCAATAAATTGTGCGGAAACTTATTTTCAAATAATGGGGGTCACATAGTTATATGGAAAAGAAAGATATGAATTGTCTATAAACTGAAAAAGTTACTCTCAGGATGATATGGTTCCGTGGATACAATTGAAAGAAAAGAAGAAATGGAAGTAAAATTAAATCTTACCATAAATATACAATAAAATAATTTCAAAAATCATCTACGTAAAAAAAAAACGCAAAATATAATATTACATGCTAAATTTAAAACTTTATATTCGAAATTTAAGGGAAAATCTACAAGAACCATTCGGCACAAAATGGTTCGCTATAACACGCAGATTACAAGGAGGACACCATGTTATATAAGTTCCATAATTGAAACACATCCGCACGAATTCATACCTCTGCATATTAGTTTATATTCCTAACAAGAAATCTCAGCTTTGAAACTTTAAAAAGGAACAAAATATACAAGAATAAAAAAATACACATTTGTAGGCACACACAACGGTTAATTTTTATTACAATATTTTTCTATAAAGTACAAATGTTTATTGGGAAAATATCAACCAATTTGTATAAAACATATTCACATCAATAAACTAATTTCCCTTAAAGTAAATAAACAACTAAAATTTATTCGCACGTTTTACAGAATACAGGGTGATTTAAAAAGAAAATACGAAACTTGCAAGTCTGTTAACCCTTTATCTACCGACGGTACTTTACAGTACAGTTTAAATACGACTGATTTTTTCACAATATGACTATTTTCTCTAACAGTAATTGAAAGAACACAAAGGACATATTTCCAATATAAAACACTAGATGTCAACTAAATAATAACCTTAAAATTCTTTCATTAATACTTATTTAATTAAAAAAAAGTTTTTTTTTTCTTCTCTCCGGGTTTATTCTTAATCAAAACCCATGGTTCAAAAATAGATTTCAAAACCTGATGGTAAAATAATGCGGTAGATAAAGGGTTAAAAGAAAACAATTTTATTTATCGAAAATCAAAAATAGCATCAGATGCATTTTTTTTTTCTCTGAGGCTACAACAAATTACAGGTGTTTGTTAGTCCGATATCAAGTGATGTTCAAACTTAAAACATGCGCATTTGCAGGCTTTCAAAGCACGATACTGGAGAAACTGTACAGGGATGGCCTAAGTAACCGAATCGTCTAGATATTATTCGTATTTTTGGAGGTGCTTCTAATGAGCACTTATAACTATGTTAAATTTAAATTTTGAAAAGTATATTTGTAATTCCGGATGGACGACAAGATTTTACTTTGTTTCCATTTCTTCAATAGCTCTGGGAAGTTTAAACATCCATTTAAATATAATAATTACCCTAACAATAACAGTGAATATGCATTATGAAGAGGGTCACACGAAACAGAATTCCAAAGAAGATAAAATTTCAGTTAATCTTAGTGAAATAATAAGCCTTTCTTGCCAATGTTTTTTGAAGCATGAACTTACTAACAAGGCATTATCGTAAATCTTCCGCTCTCAGATGAGGTGAAGTTTTCCCATTACCATGCGTTGAACAGCAGAAAGCTCGTAACTCATTCATTTTCTATGATATGTTTTAGTAAATGGAAGAATTTAAGAAACGAAACGAGAATTATCTTAGACACAAATGTCGAATGCACACTATTTCTTCTCCATATGGATCATTCAGAGCAATTTTAATCCACGTCGCTCAGAAAACAATTCAAATTTTGCAAACATACGGTTTGTAAGGTCTTTTACGAATTCATATGGTCCGCCATATGTATTCGTAAAAGTCTTTTTAAAATAATTGCAGTAAAAGCTTTGTTACAAAAATACCAAGCGTGTCTATCATTCGTAAGAGACAATAAATGAGTTTTTATACATGACAGTCGAGACTTTGCCTTATTACAAAATTCACATGCTGACGCTTTTTCTTTTGTATGCTAACTTAAATGTATTTTATAATTCCGATTATTCGAAAACGGCTTGTTACAAAATTCTCATGTATACGGATCTCACCAGTATGTGTTCGTAAATGTCCTTTGAAATTCTCCTTTGATGAAAAGGATTAGATACAAACATCACAAGTATGTAGGTCCTCTCCCGTATGCACACGCAAATGCACTTTTAAACATCTGCAGCTGAAAAAGACTTTCTGGCTAAATTCTCATGTAAAAAGTTTCTCTTCTGTATGCATACAGAAATGTGCTTTGAAACTCACATTATGCGAAAAGGGTTTATTAGAAACCTTGCATGTATATGGTTTCTATCCTGTATGCACCTGCAAATGTATTTTTAAACGGTCAGTCCTGGAAAAGGCTTTCTTGCAAAAATCGCATGAATATGGTTTCTCTCCAGTATGCACACGCAAATGTATTTTTAAAGGCCCGTTCCTGGAAAAGACTTTGTCGCAAAACTCACAAGTAAAAAGTTTCTTTTGGGTATGCATACGCAAATGTGATTTGAAATTCCTATTATGAACAAAGGTTTTATTACAAAATTCGCATTTGTACGATTTCTCTTCAAAATGCACGCGCAAATGTCCTTTTAAACTCAAACTATGCGAAAAGGGTTTATTACAGATTTCGCATGTATACGGTTTCTCACCAGTATGCAAACGTAAATGTACTTTAAGATGCTCGTTCCTGGAAAATGCTTTCTTGCAAAACTCGCATGTAAAAGGTTTCTTCTGTGTATGCAAACGTAAATGTCTTTTGAAACTCCCTTCATTCAAAAAAGTTTTGTTACAAAATTCACATTCATACGGTTTGTCTCTTGTATGCAGACGCAAATGTACTTTTAAATCACCGTTCAGGGAAAATGCTCTCTTGCAAAACTCACATGTATATGGTTTCTCTCCCGTATGCACACGCAAATGTGTTTTTAAATGCTCGTTCCAGGAAAAAGTTCTCTTGCAAATTTCGCATGTAAAGAGTTTCTTCTGTGAATGCGTCCGCAAATGTCTTTTGAATTTTGAAATTTCAGAAAAGACTTTTTTGCAAACCTTGCAAGGGTAGGTCTCCACGTTCGTTTGCGACATTAACTTAATTTTCAAATGTAACCTCTGAAATATTGCTTTGCTACAAATGTCAGATGAGTGCAGTTCCTCTTTAGAATGCCCCAGTAAACGTTTCTTTAAATTCGGAAGCTGATAAATTATCCTAAAATTTTTTAAGCATAAGGTTTTAACATTAAGAAGGCAATGAGGAAAACTGTGTTTCAAAAAAAAAAAAAACTTCTTCCAACAAAGCACAAGCCGTCTCTTTAATTCAAGTTTGGGAATAAAATGTTCACACTGAATACAATTTAAATGCCTTTGTCCGTATATGACAGAAATAAAATTTCTTCATTTGGTGAATCAAAAGAGAAAACCTCGAACGTATTTTTTGGAAAAATGCATTATAGCATGGGCCATAGGAATAAAATCCTTTTCTGTATGTCAATAATAATATTCACCCCAAACACACTAAATAAGAGAAATAAATTAGAGCGTGATTAAAATCTTCTAAATAACTGTATTGGGAAATTTATTAATTTATAGTTCTGGATTCCATGAAGATATGTTGCAATCAGGATTGTGGATATTCCAAAAGACAGGCTTTTCTTATTGTTGCCACTTTTATTCCGAAAGACGTGAAGATTTATTAGCTTTTCTCAATAACATGTCATCCGGTAAGTGGCAACACAATCTTGAAATCTAAAAAATAAATGAATAAAATTAAGGCAATGTTACATTAAGAGCTATTGAAAATTTCTAAGGGAAAAAAATAAAATATTTGGTATTTATTTATTTTATTAACTAGTTAGTCATCATTTTATTTATTAAAAGAAATATGTGGAAGCACATGGCTATTTGGTTTGACTCGGGTATATGAAGAGAAATGTTGAGAAATGAATCACACTGGAACCTAATGACCATAATTCCTGCACGAATTATAATTCTAATTTGATATAATCATTAAATGAAACATTTTCCCCCATTAGAAATTATAGAAAATAGAACATGGCGTTCTAATCTGGAAAAAAATCAAGATTAATGTAATTTTTTTTAGTTATGATGGAAGTACTTTTTTTACAATAACATTGTTTAAAGAAATTTTTATTTAATTTTGCTTCAAAGTTTAGTAAACATCAGATAAAGCATTATCATAGAGTATTAAGTTATAGCTGTATCGGGATGACAGTTCTGGTGTGATGCTATAAATTTCTTATGCATTCAATGTATTTCTGATTTCACCAGAAGGTTATTGTTATTTCGAATCTATTATTTTTTCCACCCCAATCCAAATTTCCTCTGGCTTTTTACTGCGACACAGAATGCACTTTTAGAATTTCTCGGATAATTTTGTCAGTGTTCTTTCATCAATGTCATTGGTATCCGTCTCTATCCCCACAATCTTACTAGAAAGAAAGTTTCGCCAATTGAGGCATCCTAGGCACGTGCTGTAAGCCATTTGGAGTCGTATTTGGCAAACTATTTGCGCAAAATCTCCCCATGAAGACATATTTGTTCCCTTCAAACAAGCGCTCAATGCAACCTGATACAGACCAATCTAGCTTCTGACGTCATAATGTCTCCTCGTCACTCAGTTTTATGAAACATCCCTCGTTAAGCCAGCAACTTGAT
>JAOUZG010037848.1:74825-123478 GCA_026289955.1 Argiope argentata
ATATATATATATATATATATATATATATCATATAATCATTCAATTTTATAGAGAGAATAATGAAATTATTGAATTCAATTTCAAGATTTAATCTAATTTTAGTCATCTTTCTTACTTCACTAAAGCCAAAAAAAAATTTTAGATCGACATAACAATATCTAGTGTAGATATTTCAAAATTGCTCTATGCCAGGCACTTGAAATTCAATACAGTGCCAAGGAATATGTTAAGTATTGATTCCAATCACATTTTGGCAAAATGGAGAGTCTGTCCATCTATATACCATAATGTTAATAAGATCATTCTATAATGCAGAATTAGATGGATGGCATTAAAAAGTGATTCTTTTATAATCTAAATTTCAATTTACAAATATAATCTGTCAACCTATATACTTGCAAATATAAAAATTAGATGCATTAAAAGTAATATTTAAACTACAATAAATATTTAAATATGACATTAAAGGCTGATAGATGTCGTTTATCAAAAAAAATTACATTCATAACTACAGCAAATTTTAATAATTTGCTTTATAAAATATAAAATGAGCACAAATTCATCAAAAATACTTTTATTGTGAATACAGAATTCAATGCTCCTTTGAACAAAATGTTTTATTCATATAAAATTTATTTTAATAAGCGAGCTAAACATAATTGACAATTGATAAAGAATATAATTTACTCAAAAAATTATAAGGTGAATATTTTTTTCACTTAAGCTTATAAGTGTAAACTTTTTTATAATGTATCAGTGAGTAAAAGATCTGGAAAAATAAAACCAAAAGTGTGGCTCATTTAGTAAGAAAACAATGACGACAAAATTGTCAATCTGAATAACACTAATTAACAGTATTAAAAGATAATTATAGAGAAATATACAGAAAAAAAATATTTATACCTTTTCTCTATTTCTAAACCAATTTTACATATAGCTTTGCACAAACATATCAAGATATTTGTAACAAGAAAACAAATTCCATTCAGTGATACCAGAATTTCTAAAATATTTAAGATATTATTAGGATATACTTAAATATTTTAATATTTAAGATATACTCATGTATTTTAATAACTATACTGTCTTCAAATATTCTTCATATGTACAAAATAATCTTTCTAAGGAATCTAAAGCATCAGTTAATAAAGTTAAAAACATACAAAGAAAATTCATAAAATTGAGAATGCAACTAAAATTAGCAAAATCCTCATTTTTTATTAGTAAGTATTAATAGTACTAGTTTCCCTAAAATCAAAATATAAATATCAAATATTAATCAAAATATTGTTATCTCTAAAGCTAAATGAAAATTAAATAAAGATAGAAGGTCACACAATATCAACATAAAAAGAATGATGCGACAAGAAGAATTTAAATGCACAATTTCGAAAAATTAAATGCTATAAAAAAATAAAACAGCTAGATATTTTACTATGGACAATTGGTATGAAATAAGAAAGGGTTTAATAACTATGAAACATGTCTAATTTTTTTTAAAAAAATTCTGCAAGACTCCTTTTCCTTGCAGTGGGCCTCTGCATCACATTAGTCATTGAAAGAATGAACAAATTCAAAAGATTAGAACTACACATTTACATAGGTAAAGCTATTTACAAAAATGTACTAAATAAAGAGCAATATATAAACAGCAATATTCAAGAGGTATGCAGCATTATTCCTTTGGATCAGTGATATGTAATTTATATAGCATTAAATTTCCACTTTAACACATAAAGTAAAGATAAAAAGAAATGTCTTGAAATTCATATACCATGATAATTAAAATTTCAACAGTCATAATATTTTTCATTCTCTTATCATAAATTACTTTTATTGAAATGCAAAAATAAGATAAGACTGATCTAATTTCCATGTAATTATGCAAGTTATTTTGATATAAAATTTAAATACATTTTTTCACATGGTAATTTAAATTATTCTACTGTTTTGAAGTTATGAATATCTGGGCTTTTTTGGTATTGATAAAATTTAATTTTTTAAAAATTTTAATAAAACATTACAACACTAAATGGCAACCGTTTTATAGCCGTGGAATCAGTTCATGCTTTCATCACAAATATAGGAAATAATTTAAATAAATATTTTTTGCAGTTTAATTCAAGAACGATTTAATATTAATAACGTATAGCTTGCAAATTATAGATAAACAATCTTATCCATTGATTCTATAACGCAACTGTTAATTTATGTGTTAAGAAATGAACTACTTCAATTAAGCTTTCAAGACTTAACATTATTAAGCGTAATAAAAGTACCTCATGAAATCAACATGTTCCATTTTTTATATAATTGCACTTGTAAGCAGCTATATGGAATGGTAAAACTATCAAATTAAATTACAATACAATTATTTTCCTACAGAGAAACGCAATCAAGAAAATTCTTTTAAGATTACTTTATTCTTGAAATAATGAAAAAATATTTTTACACATTTATCTAATTCTCACAAGTAAATGAACAAAAACAAATAGGCTACTTAACTTTCTACAGATGGCTCGGATGTCACTAATTTGTTTATCTGCCGTATTGTCTCAATCGCAACGTTTATCCCTATTATAGGTGAGTCGTTCGCGAACGAACTGTTCTTCTAAGTGAATGAACTGAATCGATTCGCCCTTTTCAGGATTTGTCTATCGTTCGCGAACGACAGTGCGAACCCAGCAATTTCAGTTCATTAACTGTGTGGACCTATCTATTTCCGTTCACTCTGTGGACGCGAGTTCGCAAACTGTACAGGCAGACTAACTCTATGCCAAAGGATACCGACGTGCTCTGATTGGTTCAAACCTTGGCATCTTTTTTGGCAATATTTTGGACTCGTAATGGTGTAGCTATCGCTTATTTGGCTCAAACCTTGAAGCGTTCATAATTTTTTTGGAAGATTCGAGTGAATTTCAACACGATCTAATCTTTATTAATATGATTGTAATCTCAAAATATTTGCGTTTAATGAAAGATTAATTCAAACTAAATAGAAAACTGTTTCAATCGCGAAAAACATTTTTATATATAATTTATGAACTAATGTTATGTACATAAGTATAAAAACTTTATAAGATGCAGCAATTAAATCTTATTTTTCTATGATTTTCGTGCTATTACTAGAAAATCTATGCAGTAATTGAATCTTGTAGATGAACATTCACTATTTAATATCAACTACAAATAGGGGAGATTACTTAATGTGACGAAACGTATAAATATAATTTTTAACAGAATATGTGATTTTATAGCTATTTTTTATTTATTTCAAAATATTAATAAGAAACACAAAAATGTTGATTAATAATAATTATTAATAAATAATAATAAATTAATAAATCTTAATTTTTCTTGAATTTAGGTTTCAGGTTTTGATCTTTTCCGCTGTATAAGTGGATTAATATTATTTGTCAAACCCAAAAAAAGAAGGAAAGGGGGAGATAAATGTACATATTTCATTTATTATGAAAATATATTTCAAAGTAATAAATAGTATTTAAAAATTTAATATAATTTCCAAAATTTTTATAAATTAATCTGATTTTTTTTAAAGACATGTTAAAAAGAAATGTTTTAATATTTATTTTTCAATAACTACCATTTCTTTGGACATTCATACAAAATTTTAAAATCATGTTTGTTTAGTATTTGTGAATTAAATATATTAACTAATTTCTTAGAATATTTTTTTTTATTTCCACAAGTGAGTACAGTTTGAATTTTTTTTCTACAGAAATAGTATGTCTTCATTCCCTCAAAAATGAAAACAACTGAATGATGTTACAAAAAAATGGCATAACATGCCAAGTCACAACTAAGTACTTTGATTAGAAAAATAATTTTTTTTATTCTTTTAGGAACTCTTAAAAACTCTTCTGAATTTCAATTTATTTAACATTTCACAATTTATTGGTTTCATTTGGAGCAATAGTACATATTAACTATCAAAATAAAGTCGATTATCATAGTTTTTTCGTATAAATTCATATAAATTTTTTACTGAAAAACTATGTACTGACTTTGAACATGAATCTTCTAGATGCTTATAGTCTTTTTTTGCTTCCTTTGTGAGCTATATAGAGTATATGTAGAAGCCTCAAAATAAATAGGCTTAATATAAATTAGTCTTAAATCATGTTAGTCTTTTTTTTTCTTTCTATACTGCTTAACTGCTTTCTATGCTGCTTGAGACCATCTACTTTGAAAACAATTTATTCAAGATTTTCGAAGAGAGTTACAGAAAATAGGCAAAAAAAGTGCAGGGGAAGAATAACTTCAATGTACAAAAGTAAGTTTCAGAATGCGCATGTAAACAATCATTTCAAATCCCATCAAATAACAGCTTAAGTTGATTTTATGAAAAGTTTGATATATATGAATATATACAACATCAATAAGAAAATTCAGGACTCTTTAGTTTCAAAGGTATTTTTTATTCATCTTCTCATAATGTTTCAATACAAAACACAGCAACTTGTAATTTTTATTTCCAATTTCTTTAATTTTTAATAAATATATACATACTAGCAGTACCTGCATGACATTGCCCGTGGCATAGCATCCAAGAAGAAAAATTAGCTTAAAACTAAAGTCTAACCTCCACCCGATATGACAGGGCCGTGTCACACAATATCAAGCAAACATAAAAATATATTTAAAAATTATCAAAAACACCTACAAAACATTTTTTATAACACACATTCGGAAATATTTAAACTGTTACAAAGGTAAAAATATGATATGTCCGTAGACAAACCACAGATGATCATTTTGCTCCTCAGGAGATTGATTTAATAATTTTTAAAATGCTCAGTTCTTTTGTCAACATTGACGTCCGTTTTTTGCTGAAACTTGATATGAAAAGAAAAAGAAAATATTAATTCCTAAAAAAGAGATTGCAAATAATATAAGGAGTAATTATTCAATAAAACTTAAGGAAAGAACACGTCTAAACTAACAAACAAATATTTAAAATATAGTTAAAAAATTTTGATATATCATTAGAAAAAATATATTTGAAAACAATTATTATTATAAGAAATAACTTATTTTAAAATTTTTTAATTGCATGAATAATTAATTTATTAATTAGCATATATATAAACTTTTATTATTCATTTTATAAGTATTCTTTTTTAATATTATTAAATTTCTCCACAGAATGGAACTTTATGCCAAAGCGGAAGCACAAAACTGAATTCAAGAGAAGGCAAAACAAATAAAAGATAAAAATGAAATCTGCTTTGTATACTTCAATGTATCATGTCGGAACATAATTTCTTGAACTGCCAAGCACCACTGGCTCGTGCGAATTAAATTATATTTTTATTCACTTTAATCGTTTGGGATGCCGTTTTTTGGCGTCAACAAACATCCGTTGGCGAAAAATAAAAATTTTATTATCAGCACGAACATCTCAAAAAATTAGCTTTTAATAACATGTTGCCATTGCATTTACAAAAACTCTGATTTTAAAAAAATGTTAATTATAACGGCAAATAAAACCGAGAAAAATGTCATTTTGAGCTCGTGATTCTATGAAATGAAATAAACAGAAAATGTGATATTTTTTTAAACAATAAATGCGAGACAAAGTTTTGGGGGATCAATTGCAATAATAAAGTTATTAACTCAATGAAACAATGAAAATGAATAAAATTATAATTTGACTTGCACGAGCACGTGGTGCGTGACCGTTCAAGAAATTATGTTCCGACATGATACATTGAAATATACAAAGCAGATTTCATTTTTATCTTTTACTTTAAACTTTCATTTAAAATTTTTCCAGCTGGCAAACCGAATATTGGAGCTGAACCAATTAAAAAAAAAAAATTTTTTTTTTAAACCCTCTAATTTTGACGAAAAGTTTACTATTACTAGTAGCTGTTGCATATATGGTAAAATCCAATGAACGTAATGCAGATTGAAATTAAAAATTGTATTCTAATAAACTACTTTTTTAATTATACTCTAATTGCATTTTGTGAAATACAGTTCGTAAGAATGCGCTAATAATATCATTAAAGAATAAATATAGGTCGCGTTTTACAAAACAACGATAGTTAAAACTGAAAAAGAATTTTTAAAAAACCAAATGATAATTTTCTGAGTGGGAGATTAATTATCGAGAAATCGTAAACAAACTGGAGCCGTCATTTCATGGAAACGACAAAAAAAAGCAATTGATAGTAACTTCTATTAAATATTTCAAACGATACTGGCAAAACAAACCTCAAATGTCATGGGTCAGGTGACTCACTATCTACCAATGAAAAAACGAACATTTTTTGCTCGTAAATTGCGAGACTTCGAAACCTCCTAGCCAAAACAAAATCATGTTCTCACATGATAAAAATTAGGATCTATTTTCAAAAGCGGATGTAAAAGAACCCCTTCACGGGGGTGCTTACCTTACTGTGGATGGTCGCCAAGGGTTATCGCCAAATAGTAAACAAAGGGAGCGATGGCTCACCGACGTCGGTCACTCATTCGTTTCTTCCTTGTGAGTTTTATGATGCGTTGATCTGATAGGTGTGAAGTGGTTCTTTTACATCCGCTTTAACAAATAGATCCTAATTTATTTATTTATTTGCCTTTGATGTAATACGGTTTTGTACTACCGCTTGGGCATAAAGTTCCATTTAGTATTATTACAAGCGGGCGAACGCCGCTGAAGCACAGGAAGGGAGAGCGATTGGCGACGGCGTCAAAGAGCTTGGCGACAGCTGGGTTGATTTGGCGAAAGAAATAGTCTGGCAGCCACTGAATCTCTCGCGGTGATTTCCGAAGCTTCACGTCTCCCTTGCCCGGCTATATAGGGGACGGGCTGCCCCAAACGGCAGTTCCTCTCTCTCGGAAGAGAAGCGTCTCGCTGGACCAGCGGATTGCTTGTTATTAGTGAGCTGTGTTTACGTTTACTGTTAACGCTGAATTATTGAGCTCACTGCGATTTACTGTTACTGTGCTCTGCGATAGCTGTTTTGCAGTCTGTTTTTATTGTGCGTAAGGCTCGCATTTACGCTGTAAGTGACTGTTGACTGCTGGATTGTGTTTATTTGAAGTTTTAATTTATCAAGTTAACCACTAAATATCTGTAAATAGTTGTAAATAAATTTGTTTGTGCTGTCCTCAAAAATCCATTCAATCCGAACCCGTTACGCTAAAAATGTAATAATATTGTTATTATTAAATGAAGAATTTCGATCTAATGTATTTTTGTGCTAACGCTTTGGCATAAAGTTCCATTTTGTGTTGGAGCTTGATAATTATTAAAAAAGAATATTAATAAAATTGAATAATAAAAGTTTAGTTATATGCTAATTTGTAAATTAATTATTCATAAAATTAAAAGTTTTTTACAATAAATTATTTTTTATAGTTATAATTTTTTTTTCAAAAGTGAATATTTTTTTGATATCAATATTGTTTTTACTATATTTTAAATATTTAGAGTCGTTAGCTTAGACGCGATTATTCCTTGTTGTATTTTCATCTTTTTAAAGAAATTAATATTTCCTTTTCCTTTTCAATTGAAGTTTCAGCATAAAACTGGCGTCAATGTTGACAAAAGAACTGAAAATTAAAAAAATCATTGTATGAATAAATTTCTGCAAAAATAACAAGAAGAAAATACAAAACTATAGGAATATGCTTATTTCTTTTCGCCATATTTATGTAATCTTTAGACTTTCTTTGTTTATAATAATATTTTTGTGTTCCTTCTGAGAATTTACTGTCTGTCCATAAGGAGATCTCTGGCCGACAGTCGTCTGTGTTTACGGCGGGCGTTATAGAAACAGGTTACTGCAGGAAGAGTCCATTTTGCAGAGGTAGAAATTCATTCAAGTTTCTTACGTTGGCGCGTTTAGCGCCTAATTGGCGGTATTGATATATTGCCTTTAATTTTCGAAAGCAAATTCGAAAAATAATTTACTGGGCTGAAAATCATTTATTAAAAAAACTTTTTGGAGAGGTTTTAAGCATATTTAACAATGGATATTTTACTTTGTAACAGAATAAAAGCAACCTTTTATAAAAATTATGAAATAATTATGATTATTATGTTTATGTTGAATTAGATAGATTACTTCGCGTTTGCTGCGGAGAATAAATTTAAAACAAAAAAAAATGAAAATTAACTTTATCATGCTGGATTCTACTGAATTTTTTTTCTTGTGCAGTCGTTAGACATATAAATAATTATTCAGTTTTTCTATTTGATTTACACTGTTCTTTCTGCACTAATCAGATAGGAAATTCTGTATTATTCAAACAGGAATAGTATATATTTTCAAAATTAAGTATACAAATGATTTTCAGCCCAGTGAATTATTTTTCGAATTTGCTTTCGAAAATAAAAGGCAATATATCAATACCGCCAATTAGTCGCTAAACCCGCCAACGTATTTGAAATTTTAATTGCTTACAAGAAAAGATTTCTTTACTTTTGTCGATAATCTCCATAGGCATGGTAAAAGAATCAAACTATATAGGTAAATGAATTTCATGAAGAGATAGTGATAATGGTATTTCAGTGAAGTTATGATGTATAAATTTTAGAAATATTTGCCAGCATAGCTAGAAAACTCACGAGAGCTAACATAAGAGATAACCATCTCCTTATTTAGAAGTGATTACCGGCGTAAGAATTACTTTCAATTATGAAAGAAATATGCCCTGTCGTATACAGAATCATTGACAGTAGTCTTGAATCGGTTTCTAAATGCACAAAAATAAATTTTAAAAAAAATTCCCGAAAGAAAGTTTTACGCAGGGCCTAAAAGACCTCGCGCAAAACAAACAGGTCAAATTAAAGAATTTCTTTTTTCTAGTTGCATAATTTATAAGTACAAATTTTAAAAATTACAAAATGCTACAATAAGTAACTCTTTATCATGTATGAGTCATGGTCAGTTTCTTAAAGGTTTCATTACGTCCACATATTTAATGGAATATTTATTGACGCCGAAAGTTTGTCTCAATACTTTAGTGCAGAAATATGAAACCCGGGAAATCTAGATTCGTAATAAAACAATAAAAATAAATACATTTCTATTAAATTAATGAAATAAAAAATAATAATTTAAACAAAATAAATTGTATTAAAGTATGAAATTAAACTGACCAATTTATAAGAAAAAGTGGTCTCGTTCTCTGCATTGCCTATGATTGTGAAATACTTAAATCGGTTTCTGATTAAAAATCGAAATGGACTAGCTCCCCGGGGGAGTTCTAGTAGCATGATGGAATATTATGAAAACCAAATAGTCAAGAGTTTAGTTCATATTTGAAAGCAAATTATTAAAAAAAGAAATTTAACGACTATGTCTCAGATACTATTTGTTTTTTTGTATATTTTATCAATTGGTAATTATAAATAAAAATAAGCATTTTTTTTTTCTGAAAACTTGGCAGTAAATCTTAATTTCCACTTTCTTGTGTCTGCGTATTTCCAATTTTAATATGTGACATTTACTTTAAGTAATATTTCTTGTGATTTGAAGCATTTAAAAATATTTAAGGAAGCATTCAGTTGGAAATTCCAGAATATATGCAATGGTGTTAAACAATAAACGACAAATTTAATAATTTCCTTTATAAGTCTCCACCCAAACGTCATTTAAACACGTTTTTTTTTTAAGAATGCTATATTTGCATAACATCGTGTAGTCCCCAAGGATCTTAGTTTTTTTCAACATTAAGGCAGCTAAGTTATATTTTAAGAACATTTTAAATTTAAATCTGCAATAATCGCAATCAAGATTAGAGAATAAAATATATCTGCCAGCGGTTTTCAAAAGAGATTCTAAAAAAATATATATCAATTTAAGATATGGTGAACAATAAAATAAAATAATTCTGGTTACAATTTTTTAAATTTAAAGTCTTGAAAAAATGCTAAAAACAAGCATATTGAAAAAATTTTAAAAATCAAAAACAAAATAAACCAGCAAATATCAAAAAGAGTGGCGTAGAAAAAAGCATATTTAAGTCTTCACATGAATTTAGTAATTGCTTATTTAAATGAAAGAAATTTATCCTTTTTCAGGTTGTGTTTTTTCCCGGAAGTCGAGTAATCGTTTATTATTATTATTATTTATTTATAAAATGCCGTTTGAACTCAGGGAAAGGAATTGGCCGAGCCATCATCACTCCCCAGTTCTATTAAAACCGTTGCTTCTTAAAATCTGAACAAACCATGTAGTCGAGGATTTAAAGGTTTGCCTATAGGTGGTGGTGACCTTCGGGCGATGAGGCCTCTAACTACATTCCTTGTGTGTGGGAAAGGACGGACCTCCCAAGTTCACATCTGCTGATTTTCTGTAAACCTTTTACCCATGCAATGTTTAAATCAGCAGGCATTTTAAAAGGGCATTGTATCATATTTAACACACTTCTAAAAACAGAGGGGAAAGTATCCAGGCGAAATTACTTTTTAAATAATACTTTTCTATACTACTTTCACATTTTAAATCTTAATTCTTATAGAAAAAGTGACGCGTTCTGAAGGAAATTGATTTAAAAAGTTTTTTTGTATCGTTAAGAATGCATCAACATTTCAAATAGAACATTTGCCAATAAAAAATAAATTACTTGATACTTTGTGCATTTTATGATAACTATCAGAAATGATTTAATTTATTTTGTGCTTAAGATATAAAAAAAGATTCTAATTTTTTTTGTAGTAAAAAAAACTTTTTCCCTAATAATTTTTTATTAATCATTTATTGATACGCACTAAATCGTATATTTGAAGTGAAGAAATATTTTAAATGATACTCTTTTTTTATTGTTAAATTACATTAAATTATTACCTGATTTATTATTTTTGTTTAAAAAGCTTTCAATTTTTAGTAATCCTCATGGGAACAACAAATAGATTAGATAACATTAAAAAATTTAACTCATGGGATATTTTTAAAAAAATTCTTAATACTATACAAGAACCAAATCTGGGAAATGTTTATATTATTTAATTTATGTTTTTAAATTAGGAGAATTTTATGCTCTATGTAATTCATATAAGAGTATCTTACAAGCTCGGCTTGATTTTTATAGTCTTAGTGAAAAAGGTAAACCATAGACAGTGTCATGTTAAAGGAATTTCGCTATAAAATTATGCTTGAATCGGGGGAAAAAATTTGCAAAAAACTGAATTTTTAAAAAATAATTATGTAGATACACTGAGATTCATGAGGATTACTGTCAGTTGGATTACCTTGTTAAAGGGTCAAATACACAAAGATGAGAGATGAATTTTATAAATTATGAGCTTTAAAACCTTTATAATTGTAATATTTATATTAACGAAATGAGGTATTAATCTTACTATTATTTTTTTAATTCCTAAAGTGTATAATATTGTGAGACGCAAATACCGTATTTACATGATACAGAACTTTTAAACATTTTCTATGAAACATGGTTGAAAATTTTATAATAGATACTTCGAAAAAATGCAGAATTTATTTTAACATATTAGAATGGAAATTTGGACGCCTTTTAGTTTTGATATCAAATGACAATCGAAAGACTGGTTGCAACTCTTTTTTGGCAATTTATCTTCCTTTAATTTCAGAAATTTCCCTTCGATTTTTTAAATCTTAAGTTTAGATTGAAAGAGACTCAGTATACACTACTGATATTTTCTTGAAATGACGTTTTTACAAATTTATGAGATTATATATCTGGAGTCTAATGATCTCAGTTCTCTTTTACATACCTTAAAAGAAGTGAATTTTTTTAAATGTTAATTTACTGAAGTTCTTTTCAATTAAAATATTTTAAAGAAAGTCAGTTTAAAGCAAAAAGAATAAATAAGTATTTTAAATGTGAACATTATAAATTATTTCTCTAAAAATTCTGAAATCCACAAAATTTTAACAAACGAAGCATTTTTTTCTTTACCTCATTGCCAACTATAATATTTAATGATATCTAAACAAATGTATTCATATATACGTGATGAAAGGCTTTATATACTCTTTTATAAAATGTTAAAAAAGTTTTTAAATTCGCATGAATATATGTGCATCTTTCTCAAAATATTTTTATAAATCAATGAAGAAAAATTTATCATTGGCAATTAATTTAAAATGGTCCTTTAATTTTTAAAACAGCTTAATAAGCCATAATTCTGACTTTAAAAACTGAGAAATCTTTCAGAGTAACGGAATTCTCAAGCTAACCAGGCATAGAAAATTTAACTATGAACTTATTAAATCAATTCAATCGTAGATATTTAGTAATTATAGTATTTATATCCAGTTAAGAATAGATATAAATCCTTACTAATTTTGTTTGAAGCATTGAATATTGGCAGAAACTTGTTTAAAAACACAAATTAGTATTTTTCTGTGAAGATGAATGCGGAAGAAATCTAGTTTTCGTAAGATTAGTCAAGCCGCGTATAGCTTCCACCGACGGGGAGAGTTGACTCTTTGTGAAATAGGAAGCTCACTGCGTGTGATCAAAAGTCCCACTACCGGCCACCTGCCCCAACTATTTTTGTGTGGAGGGGGGAGGGTCTGTTCCTGGAAAGAGCATCAGTGGGAAGGGACTTTTCAAATGCATGATTGACATCCGCTTCGAGAGCTTCCATTGGACAGATCGTATCGATTGTTACTTTCTATCGTGATCCAAGACCTAAAATCGAAATATCAACCAATAAGATCGTGTCAGTGATTTGAATCACACCCATTTTTGAAAATTATTGATCACTGATATTTGTGACTTTTTGATATTGATTACGCAATAACCGTTTAAAAAATATTCGTCATCCCTATCCTCCAATGGTTGAGTTGTACATGAGCTTCAAATCTTTTTAATAAATTTCCTATTAAATCCATTCCTTTTGCGTCTTTCTCCATTATTTATTATTTACTGTTCATGTTATCCACACAGTCCTTATGTTCAATGTGCTAACGAAGCTACTAGTTTCCCACTCCCGTGGCCTGCAAAGCCCGCATCTGTTGAAGGCACTGGGTCTGAAAAAAAAAAAGACAATGCTTATCGGTAAAAAAAAAAGCATAATTATATTGTAAAAAGTGGTAACCGTAGCTATCCCATAGAAGTGTTTGTTTTTTCGGTCCGCCATCTTTATTGGCGACTTGGCATCCTTGGCGCGGCAAGGGGAACATTACATGTAACCTTTACCCACAACTTTTATATTTGTATCTTTATTTTCATGCGTATGATAGTTATTTTCGTGGGTATAGTTAAAATCTTTGTGTTTTCTTGTTTCTTGCATCTCTACTCATATTTTAGTCCTATTATAAATAAATATTTAGTAGTTTATTGCGCACGTTATTAACAAAAATTGGCACTTTTCCGTTACTCGGGCGCCAGCAAAAATCGACGAAGAAATTTGGCAGAATTCTACATTGTTGGCAATTTTTCGCTGGTGCCCAATTAACGAAAAAGTACACTGAAATTGAAGTCATTATATGAAAATGGCAATTTCAAGTGAATTTTTAAAATAAAATAGGTTTGGGCTCCTGGTGAATCTGCACTTCTGAACATCCGGGCCTGTGAGAGCGCTTCGTTCGTTACGACTTGCTCCAGAAGAGATCAAATTCTAAAAAAGGCAAGCTGACTTTTTTTTATATATTCATGCAAAAAATCAAAAAACAATCATGGCTTTGACATTAGTAAAGTTTTTTTATTAATCATGTCAGAACATGTTGTTTTTGGGATGAGATTTTTGGCGTCAACAAAAATCCGTAGGTGAAAAATAAAAATTTTATTATCTGAAGGAGCATCTAAAAAAAAAAAAAACAGATTTAATAACGTGTTGCCATTGCATTTACAAAAGCTCTGGTTTTTAAAAATAAGTTAATGATTACAAAAAATAAAACCTAGATGAATATGCTTTTGAGTATGTGATTATATGAAAGGAAATAAATGGAAAATGTGATATTTTTTTAAACAATAAATGTGGGACAAAGTGTTTTTTTTTGGTCGTTTGCTATACTAAAGGGACTCAACTTGCAAGACATTTTGGTACTTAGCCATTCAAGAAATTATGTTCTGCCATGAAACATTGACATATGCATACTAGATTTCATTTTAATCTTTTTTTTTTTCAAGCGGAGAAATTTTTTTAAAGCTTACAGATATATAAAAAATTAAGAGCATTGATAAGAGAATGATTAAGGGGTTTATTTATGGTATCCCATTTCTTTGAAATATTTGCTTTTTATCTCGTGGTAAAAGCAATATATTTTCTTTAAGAACACTAGGAGCCTTTTTGAAAGTTTATTTTAGATTAGGGGTTAGATTAAATTTAGAGAAAAAATGGAATGTGAAAAAAAATATATAAATCTGTATCATAGAATAAACTGAATATTAAAAAAATATTGGAATGGAATTTTATTTGAAAAGAAAATTGTAAATAATAATTATTATTATTGAAAAATAATTCAATAACCTATGAAAATTAATTTGTCATAATAAAATGGAATTGTAAAACTAACCAAGTATAAACTTGAAGGAATAAAATGCCTTTAGGTAATACGAATAATTTTCCATATATTGGTTATTTATTCTTATTTTTTGCCTTTATTAATCATTTAACTTACAACCATTGATTAATATTTTCTTTAAGTAGCACTGTGAAAGAGGATATTTTGTTGTATTTCAAAACTGTTTAACTGAAATAATTTATTGGATTTCTGTTACATATTCAGATAATAGCATTTTTAAAATAAACTATTTGCATATACTTTACTACAGTTTTTTTTTTTTTTTTGATTTATTGCATAACCACTTTACAGTGTTGAAGTATTGCAAAGAAATTTTTAAAAAGCACATGTTTACTGCTAAATAATATTATCTAATTATCTTAATGATTATGATAAAAGATGACGATGAAACTGAAAGTAAACACATTTCCTTGATACTTATTACTGTCACTTATTTGCTAACATATTTGACAGAAATTATATTTCAAAGATTCTAAATTAATCAGCATAAAATTATAATATTTAATTCTTTGCAAATTATAAAATTTGAACATCAGTTATGCTTTTTCTAAAACTCCTTCTTAAAATAGTCAAAAAATATTTCAGTTATGGGAAAGGATCCTTATATACAGACCAACAAATAAAGTGAATAATTACATAACTAAATAAAATAAAATTATTAGTGAATAAAATTATCTTCAATGAAAAATGAAACAAAGTTTGTTTTATAAAATGTAAGGCAAGCAAATGTCCAAATTACCAGCAATATGTGAAGTTTTTATAAATTAAAATTTAATTACTACATTTTTTGCTTTTTCTTAGAATAACTTGATTTGTTTCAAAATTATATTATGCAAAGCTGTAATTTATACTAAATATAGAAAAATCATTTATATCCAACCTGACTGTAATCTAATACAAAATTATTAAATACTATTTTTAAAATGGTCCCTAAAAATTATAGATACATCAAATTTTAGAATATCAAACCTCTAATAATTGTTAATTTGTCAATTTCACATTTCTGATCTATACACTTTAAAGTAGAATAAAACAAAGTTTGTTAAAATTGTTTCATTGATTCAATGAAAAAAAAAAAAAGATTCCCAAAAATACATCACTTATCTCTTTAAGCTCAATAATGCAAAATAGTTTTGATTTTCAATTTCATACCAGCTTTATATGCTGATATCTAAACTCAAGTTTGATATTTTATGAACTTTGCATTTTTTTATTTGTTTATTCCTCAAGATATAAAAGCACACATATTGTTTGGTGCCTTTTTATATTTATTATGATCTTTATTGTTTTAGCATTTTCCAACTCCAATTAATAATAATGGTTATAATTACTTTCTTAGAAAAACGATAGACTCTTGATCTGAATATCAAATTAAGGAAATAATTTTAATTCTAATTTAAGCCTCTTTGGGGGAACCTCCTACCTCTCTCTCTCTCTTTCTCAAAAAAAAATAAATTATTAATTCAAAGCTGTTTAAATTCTATTTCTGCTTTGCTAATACCTATATCATATTTATTAACTTTCAATAATTTTTTAAAAAAAAAAAAAAAGCCTGCAATTGTATTAATTAAAGGGCGTAAAAATATGTTCCACATTAACACCTTCAACACCTATACAGAATTACATTATCTTAATCAGAACTGCACAACCTATGGCCTGCATGCCAAAATTTGGCCCACATGGAATTTGAATTTGACGTGAATGTTGTTAATAAAATAAGATAATTTAAAAATGAAATGAGACTTTTTCAAATAAACATGATAAAAATCTGATACGAAAATGATTCTACATCTGAATAAATAATTTGCAATTGTTCATCAAGTTTATTTACTTTTTATTTCGCAACTTCTCAGTTTGTCCCCTTCACGGCTACCTGCGATTTTCATATTGAAGAAGCCTGCAGACGTGAAAAATTTCCACACATGAAAATGCAGTATGAGGATCAAATTCGAATCTTGCGTAAAGCATCTGATGATCGGTTTTCAGATTTTGGAAAGTACCTAACCAAAATTGATGTATTTTCTTCTCCAATTTCTGTTGATGTAAATCTAGTGGATGAGAGTATGCATTTAGCCTTAATTGATTTACAGAATTCTGATTTTTTCAAAAATCAATTCAAAGAAAAACCGATATTAGAATTTTATAAAGATTTACCCAAAGAATTTTCGTGTTTAAAGCGAAATGCAGCTGCATGTGCAAGTTTCTTTGGCAGCACTTACATATGTAATCAAACTCTCTCACTAATGCATTAAAACAAATCAAAAATAAGAAATAGAATAGCAGATGAGAACTTTTCTGTTCTTCTACGCATTGCCACAACCAATATTAAGCCTAACAAAAAATCAATAACTTGATCATATTCAGTCCCTGCCATATCATTAATTTTTACTAATTTTCATTATTAATTTCTTTCTCTAAATTTAAATTGTGCATTATTTTCAAAAAGTTTTCCTCTGTTATTCTATTCAAGTTTGCCCCCTTTTTAACAAGAATCTTTTTTTTAGGTAAAGTATTTTAATCATAGCTATAATGTTTGTGCTTTATTCATTTATTTATTGCATAATATATGCATGAATAAATGAAGTAAAGTAATAATTGTAATCCATGCATACTACCACAAAAAAGTGTTTTCCCATTTAAAACATGTTTCAACATTCATGTGCTTCTTTGGCAATTGTTATAATCCCATTTCATATTTTGGCCCTTCACCCTGAAAAGGTTGTGCATCCCTGATCTTAATAACACTTGGGCATATGTGATGGAGTCCATGTGATAATGACCGGCTTTTTGAATGTCAGCAAAGATTTATCAAATATCCACTGATCAAATTAATTTATTTCTTAGTTCAGGTTTAATGTCATTAAAAATTAAATGAATTTATCGGCACCATACCATATACTTTTGCTGAAAATGGGACAGACTAAAGAGCTTTTAAAAACAGAAATATGCTGAATATGAACAGAAAACAGCAAGTGATGATGAATTTCTTGAAAGAAGAATTGTTTTCACTTTTCTAAAGGTGAAATTTTAGCTCTTCCTGAAATTAATAATTCTATCTAGAACAAAGCAACATTTGTCTTTTCAAACAATATTTTTCAGAAAAGGAAGATTTGATTTAGCTTTAGAAAGTGTCTTTTTTTTTATATTTGACAATGATCTTGTATTCTGTATGAATACCACTTATTATAGTTGAAATATTCTCTACATGGTCAATTTTGGAATGTTGAGCCCTGGATTGACTGTTTCTAATCTAACAAAACAGTAACCTAAAAAATAGAAAAATATGTATATTTTTTCATTATATATATGACACTTTAATTTCACCAGATCTTTCCGGTGAAGTAAGGGTCCTTCTAATTTCAAACTCTAAGCCTGTTAAAATGTTTGGAACTAAAAAAATTTATTGTATGAAAAAATGAAAGCAATACAATTGCATACAAAATGAGAGAGAGAGTATGATATATAATGAAAAGATTTTAAAATCATTTGTTGAAAGCAGATAGCAGAATCAGGGTTGAAATCATGGAGAAGGAATGCTGAATTTTTAAAAGTTTGTTTTATTCCATCACGGTTGCAGGCACAATTTACAAGCAAAAGCGATGTGCACAACACAGAACAGCACAACACTGAATGAAGAATAAGTTGATTAAATTTTTATCCCTCTGAATTTATACCTTCAGATTTTAAGAGGGATCTTTCACACATGTCAATCACATGTACAGCTCGTGCAAGGGAATCCTAGGGATCTTTTAGAGGTATTTGTTTAGCTGGCTAATTTCTGTCCCTACACTTGGAGTATGGGAAAGTAGCCAGCATTTAGCTGATTCAGCAATTTTACAAAGCTTCTGTTGAATTAATTAACTAGAGCGAGTAGAATGGATCAGGAACTAAGAGAATATTCTAGAATGATATTACTATGGGCTAAACTATGATAAAGTTTGGAAATTAATTAGGATTAAAATTAAGAGTTTAAAATATTACAATCCCCCCCACAAGACGTGGAAGAGCGTTAGGGCCCTCAACACACAGCCATACCTTACAGTGGTATCCAGGTGAGAAATTCTACTTTAAAAGATTACTACAAGTGATTACCTTAATGTAAATAAAGATACCCAAGTTTCTCTTACATTTACATTAATACAATATAATTTGGAGCAAGATTATTTTCAATATAAAATATATAGTATGTTATTTATGAAAGTAAAATATTTAACATCAATAGTAATACTGAAATGTGTAATATGCAGATAATTTGTAGAAACTCATTTGATAGTGTCTATTTGTTGAGGAATGTCTTTACAGAATGCTTGCACACAGTGTCCTTTAATAGCAATAGGCTAACCAGAATCATCAAATTGAGTGTATAATATTTCAATAATAAATTAAATTTATAAAATAATAATATATCATCATAGTTCTGATTTTGTATTAAGCACTTGAATATGAAAATAATAAATATAAGCATCAAAATATTCTAATCATAGATGTTAGTACTCAAACAAACCGTATAAAAATGTGCAATTTGGAAAAGAGTGAGAAAAAAAATGTAACCCACTAGTTGGTCCATTAGTGGTGACTGGTTGAACCTTGTCCACTAAATTTTAGTGATGGATGAAACTTAATGACCTAAAATTTAGGACTTCAAGAAGGGAATTGTAATTCTTTTTCTCTTTCTATTGCCATCTGGGAACAATTGTTTCCTAAGTGGAAAACAAAAATCCAGAATAAAAAGAGAAAGAAGTAGAATTTGTCAGGTTGACCCTATACTCATATCTCAATAAGACTTTTGTATTTGAATTTATGTTGTGATGGTGCCTATCACAACCTAAGTTTAGATTTATGTGAAAAAAAAAGAAAATAAAGATTTTTTTTAAAAAAAATTAAATTATTATTCATCACTTAATTTTAGTTTTTCTGGTTGGTAATATATTCTTAATTTTGATACTTGAACAATATCAGTAGGCTTGTTTTTTAATGCATTTGGTTTGGTTATTTCATAATTTACATCTGAAATTTCGGTTACTATTTCATATGGACCTGAAAATACTGGAGATAATTTTTTTACGATTCATATAATTAAATTCCTCATACATCACAATGTCACCAGGTTTGAATGGAGAGTCTATAAATTTTGCATCATACCTTATTTTATTAGTATCAAGATATTCTATTGTATAACTTTTAGCTAATTTTCTAGCTTCTTCTACTGGAGGATAGAATTGATTTTGAGTTAAGGAAGGGGGATAAGGTAAAGTGCCAAATAACAAATATGCAGGAGGAAATTTTATAATAGAATGGGGTGTTAAATTATACTCATTGATTACTTGTTCTAAAAGTCTAGTCCAAGGAATTTTAGTTGGAGAAGAATTGACCTTACACTTCAATTTAGTTACTATTGATTGGTTAACTCTCTTACATTTTCCATTAGTTTGTGGATGATGTGAAGAGGTTAACAGATGCTTGACACTGTAATTTCTAAGGAAATGTTTGAATTTAGATGAGGTAAAAGCACCATTTCTATGGGTTAATGATTTGGATGGTACCAGAATTTGAAAAACTTGTTTTAATATATTACCATAAGTTACAGAATTTTCATTTTTCGAAGGAAAAGCTTAAACATATCTAGTTGCATGATCAATTACTATATTAAGAAATTTTTTAGTTGAATTGTAATAATTAAGTCCACCAACAATATTGACAGAAAGACATTCAAAAGGACAATCTGTGGGAGGCATGGCATGTAAAAGGCCAAATCTTTTGTGCCTTTTCTTTTTATTTAATTGACACATATCACAATGTTTAACAAAAAGTGCAATATCTTGAGTAATATGGGGCCAATAACATTAGCTGTGCCCTTTAAATATTTAACTTCATAATCAAACACGATCAATTTTAAAGACCAACAAAATAATCTTCCCCTTAAATTTTTAACATTATTAAGCCTAACAAGAGCAGCATGGTCAGTATGAATTATGAATTTTTTCCCCTGTAAATAATAATAAAATTTATCAAGAGCATCTACTATAGCTAAATCTTCTAACTCAGTTATACAATAATTTTTTTTTTTTCACAAGGGTGCAAAGTTCTTGAATGATAAGATATAGGATGTAATTTACCAGAACAGTCAAGTTTGCCAATGGCTGCCTGAGATGCATCACAAAAAACCTGAAGAGGTAAATTAGGATTATATAGTTGTAACATTGGTTTAGTTAATTTTTTTTTTTTTTTTTTTTTTTGATATTTGAAAAGCATTTTGGCAGTTTTCTGACCATTTCCATGGTGTACCTTTCTTAAGAAGATTATTAAAGGGTTCCCAAATTTTTGCATAAGAATCAATAAACTTATAAACATTTACTGGGCCAAGAAAACTTTGTATCTGTTTAACATTTTTTTGGAGGTTGTAATTTTTTAATACTTTCAAAATTTTGATTATCAGGAGAAATGCACCCTTCTTTGACTTCATACCCTAGGAAATTAACTTTATCTTAAGTAAATACACATTTAGAAAATTTTAATTTGTTTTCTTCAATGCACATTTGAAATATCTGTTTTAAATGATCAGTGTTCTAGTGTTCTTCTAATGAAATAGAGAAAACTACTATGTCATCAAAATAGTGGCATGCAAATTTGAAAATTTATGTTCATTTAAAATTCTACAAATAGTTCTATTGAATATGCTGGTGCATTTTTAAAACCAAAAGGTAGGACCTGAAATTCATATAAACCTGTAGTAGTTACGAATGCCAATTCATGTTTAACTTTTTCTTGTAAGGGTATGTGCCAATATCCAGATGCAAGATCCAAAGTTGAAAAAAATTTAGCATTACTTAATTTATCTAATAAATTATATTCTAGGTAGAAGCTCTGCCTCAGATTTACAAAGAGAATTAATTTTACGATAATCAATACAAAGACGACTTTTCTGTTTTTATCTCTTTTGTATGCTAATGTTACAGGGGAGGAATAATTACTAGTTGATTTTTTTCTTAAACCAGCAGCTACCAAATTTTAAATTTGCTTATTTCAATTTCATCAATAACAGAGGTTCTATAAGCCCTTTGTGAAACTGGTAAATCAGATGTTAAATTTATTCTAGAGGGTTCCATTCTTATTCTACCAAAATCATATTTATTTTTTGAAAACAGATGAGAATATTCTGACACCAGAGATAATACAGGTTCAGATAGTTTATTTACAGTCAGAGGTGGAAAAATTTCCTCTGAGGTATTCACTATCTTGACCTGATTATCAGCAGTGTTGTTATTTCAGCAATATGTAAAGACATGTAATTATTAATAATATGCAAATTGGTAATAATTGTTCCATTTTGCAATACCTTATTTTTATTACAATCTATAATTAACTTATATAAACTACAATCTGAAAGACCTAAAATGATGTATGGTAAAGAATTATTCATAATATATAATTTGATCTTTTTATTTATTTGGCCAATTTTTAAATAAAAGTCATAAATTTGGGTTAATTGGAACGTTTCTATGAGCTTGTTTGACTCTAATTGGGTTGACATTTTTTTCTTGTCAAGTTAAGTTTATTCACAATATCTGCAGATATAATTGAAAGAGTGGATCCTGTGTAACAATACTTACATTAGTCTGAGGGTTATAAAAATTGTCCAAGTTAGCTAGACTTGGTAAAGTTGCGATGTGTCCGGACACTAGTAATTGTCATTATACTGGGCCAGGGGCCTCAATACGAGAGTTTTGCCTCATTTCAGGATTTTGAGGACAGCCAAAAGACATTTCTGTGCATGGAGAAGCCAAATTAGCTGTTATTGGAATATTTATAATAAATTTGGATTGTTGGAAAGGACATTTTTGTGTCCAATGATAAGCATTTGGAATTCCTTTTTGAGTACATATTCTACATGGAAAAGACGGTAATCTCCTGGATATGTAAATTATGATTATGGGTATGGAAGTTATTTAAATGTAGCCTTCCTGAATTTTGATAATTTGGTCTAAAATAATTTTGTACTCGTGGTAGAAAGGAGTTTTGGTGTCTAAAATTAAAATTATGCCTAGGTTTGAAAAATGCTGCTTGCCTTGCTCTTATTCTGGTTTCCATACTCTTGCCTGGATTGGGTTCTGAGGATTCTTCAATTCTTAATAATTTAGTTGCTATTGTCAGCCATTCTTTTGGGTTAGAAAGGGATTTTATGCTTATTAGTTGTTTTAATTGAGTTGGTAGACCATCAGTAAGGCCTTTCAAAACCAGTTGTGGATTAAGACCCAACTGTCTGCCACAATCAAATTTCTTGTGAAAATAATCGACTATTTTTTCCTTTTTTGATTCAAATTTTAGCTGAGAAAATTCCGAAAAATTAACAATACTGGCGTAAAGAAATATTCTATTAGTAAACAGCATAAATCATCAAACTTATCTATATTTAAGCAGTTGTTTATGTAATGAGTCAAAGCTGGCCGTTTCAGAAATCTGGCAATATTTTTAATTTTCCAAAATTCTTTTTTACTATTTTCCTGGCAAATTTTGTTAAAATATCCTAACCATAAATCCATTTTCATCCCATTTTCGGGATCAAAAGGGATTATGGAAGGTTCTTGTGTTATTTACTCATTTACTATTTTATCAACTGTATTATCTGAATTTTGACTCGGAAGGTCGAACACATTTGTTTTCTCTGTATCAGTCATTTTACCAGATCTAAGTAACATGGAGCGTTAAAGCATATTTTCAATAAAAAAAAACCGCCTTAAATTAATGCATAAAATTTATTTAAAAAAGATTTCACTAAAAGGCTGAAAATTCAATATTTAAAATAATACTATAAAAACCTAATTTGTAATAATAACCAAATACAAATATGGAAGATCAAAAAGAAAAACACAATATGAATCTTGATTTCCAAATGAAATAGTTGATGGAGGCTTTTTTTAAACGCTAATTAATCACTTGTTGAAGAAGCAGCACTGCACACACACAAATCACGTTTCTGAAAACTAAATGATTCCAGACATGTAAGGAGTTGGAACTTGAAGATAGAAGGAGCACTCGAACGAGGATATGGAGCACGAACACAACGATAATGGACAGCAGAGTATTACTTCTGGAAGAAAAGATAAGGGAATGGAACACCACAGTAGGATTCGGGGATGTCGGAGGAAGCAAACGTTGCACCGAAGAACGTCAGCGTTGTAGCCGAAGAAAGCCAGCAAGGGAGTGTCGTCACGGAATCCAGCGCCCGAATCGGAAAACCAGCGGCGAGCGAGGAGGACCCGTCTCCGGGGCTGAGCACGGCGGGCTGCAGTCACCATGCATCGGTGAAGCCTCTCCCGTGGATTTAATTTTAATTCTTTAAATTCATTTCGGATTTTTCCACAGAGCTACTCTGTCGGCTTTTATAGTGCAAAGCTTTTAAAATCATGTGTTGATAGCGCAGTCGTGGTCGAAATCATGGAGAAGACAGGTTGAATTTTTAAGTTCGTTTTATTCCAACACCGGGAGCAGGCATTATTTACAAGCGAAAGCGACGTGCACAACACGGAATGACGGAAAAACTGATTCAATTTTTATCCCTTCAGGTTTTAAGAGGGATCTTTGACACGTGGCAATCACATGTACAGCTCGTCCAAGGGAATCCTAAGAATCTTTTAAAAGAATTTGTTAAGCTGGCTAATTTTGTCCCTACTCTTGGAGAGTGGGAAAGTATCCGGCGTTTAGCTGATTCAGCAATTTTACAAAGCTTCTGTTGAATTAATTAACTTAGAGCGAGTGGAATGGATCAGGAAATAAGAGAATATTTTTGAATGCTATCGCTATGGGCTAAATTAAGATAAAGTTTGGAAATTAATTAGGATTAAAATTAAGAGTTTAAAATATCATTACATACATATGTAATATAAACTAGGTCAATCCTTCAAAATTTAAAACTAAGCATATCTGCAATTGTCTAGATAGAAGTGTGAAATATTGTGCGTATAAAGGAAAATGAAAGAAAAAATATACTAATTCACACTTGAAGCTATGATGGGCATATAAAAATTTATTATTATTATTATTTGGAAATTTTCGAACAATTACATATTTTATTTAAACAAATGTTGTAATTGAAAGAATGTAAGGATGCAGTATTTATAAAAGAAAAATACTTGTTCTTAAGTGCAAGAATGTAATGCTTTTTAGAAAAAAAAGTGACATCAGAAACCTTACTTAAATAGCTATGAAATTATTCTCATCTTACGGCTTAGTATTTAAACATTTTCTATTGTAATTTCAATTTCGGTTACAATAAATGTTCAATTTACATGAATCTACATTTTTGGCAAAAAAAAAAAAAAAAAAAAAAAAAAAAATCCGGGGAAAAAAATACGAACAAATTATAAAGTTACATATTATAGTTCTAGTTTTCTTTCATGTTTAGATTTAGAATAAATCGAAAATTGACATTAAATCATTGGTAGCGCTTTTAAGAAATTAGACAGAAATTTGCTATTTTAATACCTGCGAATAAAATGATGATGCTGTATCTGAGAACTAAGCGTTTTAATGTAGTATATTTAGATGCTGCATTTAGATATTGTTTGCTGTACATTAGATTATGTATAGTTTAATCTAACAATAAATAAGCTGCGAAATGAAGTAATGTACTTCAAATTTGAAGGAATTTCAGTAATTATCGACACTTTGTAATTGAAAGTATGTTTTCCCCCTGAGAATTAACCAACAGCCGTTTTTTAAAATTATAAATACGATTCTTATAATTTTTCAGCCAAAGGGCTTATTATTTTGCAAAAAAAGTAACTTATTTGAACAGTTTTAACGTAAAAAAATACATTAGCTCATTTCAAGTATCTATTTGTGGAATGTATATACATACAAGGATGCATACATACTGAAAGAACTAAACATTATTGATATCCAGTTAAATTTTAATTTAAAGAAATTTCTATGTATTTTTTTCATTTTGTTTAATAAAATTAAACCGTAAAACATATAAATATTAAATTCTCCTAAAACAAAATTATAATTCACTTTAGACCTTTATTTATTGTATTTAGAAGGAGTACCATTGAAAGAGGGCTTATATTTTCGTAGCATGACTATTTTTTCTGATTTTATTCAAAAGATCACGGATAATGTAACCCGTAGAGTAAGTGTTGGGATTAAGCGAGCGGACTATTTTTCTCGCGTAAGAATATCCGGGTGATTAGGCTTGATTCCAGAGCAAATTTCTGCTGCGAACTTTACAACTTGCGTGCGCAACTATCGATATGTGTTCGTTTCATGTCTGTGTCCAATAAATGTGCTGTCTCCAAGAACCATGCTGATAATTATTGAAAATTAACAACAGTAAGTAATTAAAATAAGCTAAAATACAGATTAAAAATATTATTATTAATTAGATTAATTTAGATATTTCTATTAATTAAAAAAATTCTTGGACGGAATAAAGAAAATTAAAAATTTCTAATCTGTATTGCGTTATCCCTACTGGTGTAAAAAATTCTAGCATTTTGCGTTGCCACAATTGGTTTTGAATCCTTAATTGGCGTTGAAAATTATAAGCTAGTATAATGTTTTGATCTACAGTAACTGTATTTGTTGGGTCTTGACAGCCTGATTGGATTCTGTGAGTTTGAACCTGCCAACCGAAGATACTCCTTGTGGTGTGAAAGTTGAATCTGTCTTGGTCCCTAAGTTCTCCATGTGGTGAGTAATACCACTTGGGGTACTGGGTCAGAGGTGATCGTTCTATGTTTCAGGTATAAATTACGATCTATGGATGAATGAATGAAATCCGCCTTGTTTGTGACGTGCCTCATGTTGAGGTCAGGCTTCTGCCTTCGGATGCTCAGGGATCATACACTCAGGAACTACTGCACCCTTCCTTCGGTTGTAAATCGAAACACTGGAACAACACCAACAATTGTAATTATTTAGTAAAAAGTAGCTAAAATAAAATTTTACCTAAATAGGAATTGATTTTAAAAAATGGTTTTTATATTACTTGTTTTATATGAAATTATAAGGAAATGGCAACATTTTTAAGTTAATCTAAATTATATTTAATCATAAAATAATATTTTTTACTTGCAATACAATATCATTAATATAAAACTTTCAAAAAATTATCAATTAGGAATGTAGACTGAATAGCATTTCGAAATTTAAAAGAGACTCCATTTTAATTTTGAATAAGTTTGTATGCATTATCGTTGTAACTTAAGTGAAAGCATCGTATTAAATTATTTTGAAAATATCGCAAAACCAACGGAAGTGATCTCCCCAAAATTAGCTCGCCTAGTCTCTAATAAAAAATATCTTAAAATGGCCTTCCATACCGTAACATGCGATAGCGCCGAAATATTAATCTTTGACGGGAATCAGCATTTTTTTTTCTGTCGTGTCATTTTTGACAAATTATTTTGGACCTGTCATACAATTAAATGCATCCGAAACTCGATTTGTGTTTTTGAAGCGTTTTTGTTCAACCGACTGAACGAAACTTTGGCACAAAGCTGCACTTTCAAGCACAAAATCTTTGCCAAATTTGATATACTTAAGTCGGTGTGTTTTTCTAGACTAGTGGCAAGATCTCGGCTCGTGAGTAGACCCGATTCCACAGAAGAACCGTCCCGTTTGAGGGTCTGTTGCACTGTAAATCCTTCAGGGCCAAACATCCTCCCTCTTTTGTGTTATGGTGTGAAGAAGTGATGACAGCTCAGGTTTTGTCCCCGTCATCTGACCGCGGTTCAAAATTACGAAGTCTGTTCAAAAATAGCCTTAGTGTTGCTTTACGTTATATAACTAAACTAAACCCTCTGGCTTTGCCAAATTCAATAGTAATATATACACCTCTTGCATTGATGTCATATTTTACAAAGAGTTGCTTATCTATGATTGGCACTTGGTAATTCCAGTATATGATAGCTGCTTTAGAAAAAATGTCTACTGATACACTGGATGAATAGACATTACGTATTTGTCTTACACTAAAGCATTTTCTTTGTGTGTGGGGAAAGATTTACAGACAAATGCATAAAACAAACCTCCTAATGTAATTTTTTTAAAAAGTTTTCTCTGAAGAAGACATGAAGAAATTATTGCTCTGTGAATGGTCTAAACAGAAATGTCTTAATACGTGAATTCGTGACGAACGTTCAAATCGTATTTGATGTTTCCATTCTATTAAAAAGTATTCAACCGAATGGATATCTTAAATGATTGGATTTTAGAACATTTTTTTTTTAATTTCTTAAAATTTTGTTTCCCCAACTTTTTAGTTTTACTGCCTAAGTGGATGTTACGAGTTCACTTCTTTATAATTTTGTATGAAGAGAGCCTTAGGTGTCTCCAAGGTTGAATATTGGCGCAGTTCTAATGACCGCTCATCGAATCATTAAGATTCGACAGATTTCTGTCTAAAGATCCGCCAATGGCACGTCATTTGAATATTAAACTCCTGGAAATTGAAATAATAAATTTAAATTATTTTTTTAAAAAAACTGCAGTGTAAAAAGAAAAACACTTGCAACATTTTTTGTGTGTGCCTTTATATTTTGAAAATAAAAAAAAATATTAATATGTATTCATTGCAGTTGTCACAAGAATATTTTAACTTTCGTTTTAGCTTACAGTCTGTTATAAAAGTATCTGAACTCTGTTCTTTTTTCCGAAACTAATTACTATACAAAAAAAAAAAAAAAAAACTGTAAATGTTTGCCAGTGAAGTAATGTCTTCCCTCCAAATGAATGCAAGGGATTCTCTTTAAAATAGATTTACACAACCTCGATTTTTCCAAACTTCAGTTCATCAGTATCCATTTTTGAATTCTCCAAATTAAAAGCAGCTTGAATGTATGAAACATTTTGTAATTTCAAGTAAATTATTTTTTAATTCCCAATATTAGTGTTCCGATTTTTTCAATTGTCCAATGATTCGTAATAAGCGTTAAAATATTCAATTAAAAAAATACGAAACTTCTCGGTTTTCAACACTATAATAGTCTATTTTGTATTTTGACACTCGTAAATTTAAAATTTTCGAATAATAACTCTCAGAAATTTCAGTGTTAGTAAAACGATCTCAAAAATATGAAACATAACCTGATTTTAGTAATTTCCATTAAATATTTTAAAGATATGGAGCAATAATCAAAAACCTTTAAAACAGCATTTATTATTTTTTCTTTTTGCATCTCAATTTTTCGAAATGACTCTGCCTCGGCAAAATAAAATAATAATAAAATATATCTCTAAGACGGAAAGGATAGTAAAATATGTCTTTCGCTTTATTTTAAGAAAGCAGTACTCGCACGTCGTTGCCCGTGGCAGAGCATCCAAGAAGAAAAATTACCTTTAAACAAATCTAGACACATCCGATGTAACATAGTCATATTAAGCAGCATGAGGCAAACGAAAAAATATATTTGGAAATTATAGAAAATAGCTACAAAAATTTTTTATAGCACACATTCAGAAATATTTAGACTGCTAAAAAAGTAAAAATATGATATGTCAGTAGACAAAACGCAGACGATCATTTCGCTACTGAGCAGATTCATTCCGTTTTAAAGAAAAACGGTTATTTTGCTCATCAAAAGACTCCTTCCCTAAGTATGGACATTATTTCTCTGATATCCGCTAACTGAACGTTTCTTTCCTCTTCATTTTCCTTATCGCGCAACAAATGAAGCTTCGTTCAATGACAGGCTTAATTTAAACGCTTTGATGCTTTGTTTAAAATAAGTCGCTGATTGCAAAAGATAAATAAATTCTTAATGAGCCGTCAGGAAGGTCATGAGAAACAGAACCGAAAGTGAAGAACTGTGCATATTTGGCGAGTGTCAACTAAAAATAAATATAGAATAGGATAAATCAATTCGTTTTTTAAATGAAAATATACTATTTGAATATTACTTTCGATTTCCTTAATGCTTAAAAGATATTTATAGTATATGGTTATGCACCACAAATAGAAAAATAATATTTTAAAAATATATACTCGCATGATACTTAAAAATATGATGACATACACTCTAAAAATGTATGAATTATTTCTTTTACACGGCTAAAAACAATTTCATAAACAAAACTGCCGCTCTGAAATTCTTCGGAAGATTCTTCTTTGATGAAGATAACAAAAACAGTACCTCATATGACGGTTTCTCGCTTGTGTTCATGATTGCGTCACTGGTGGTTTTAGTTATTTCCTCGGAAATGGACGGAGAGATTTCTGACCGCGGCGGTAGAAAGGATTTCTGAAGTGGATGTAAACTGTTAGTTTTCATTTGGAGACCTTCTGGAGTGGTTTTGAGAACAGCTTGAACGACGAGATAACTCCACTTGGGCAGGAACGTGTTGTTAGTAATAAGAGGCAAACCACGTGTTTAAATTCATACAGTTTTTATGCATTTTAGGCACTAAGCCATTTTTTTAAAGGAATAGTAATTCAAAATAATCGGATACTTAAAGAAGATTTTAAAATCATCCTGGCCAAGCCCCCAATTTTTTATGTGGGAGTCTAACGAAATCTTCTAAAAACATTAGACGTTTCAGATATTGGGGTTTTAGTAGTGTGATGTCTAGGTTTTTTTAAAAACATTTACGGGTTATTTTCTAAACCAAGATTAAAATAATGCAAACGAAGAATGAAGAGACTTCTTTAAAAAAATAAAAGAATTTATTTGGAGTTAAAGGGAAACATTTACAGGGAGATATTAAAACATGGAGATATTAAATAAACAGAAAGTTAGATTATTTCATCTAGGAGGGCGTTGGAATTAACAAAATATTATGACTGAAAACGTGTTACCGTGTAGCCGCATAGCTTTGCGAGCGGGGAAGTGCTGACGCTGGAGACGTCTTTCCTCTACGAATGTTAGTCGGACCACTGGCTCAATATTAATTGGGACAGTTTTTCAAAATCTCGATAGATAGCGTCGTTCTGGAATGTTGTACTAGTTAAAAGTATCGTCCTCTGGGAAATGATCTAACCTTTTACAAGTCTCGATTTGATGTAATCTGTCATCGGGTGTTGATAAAACAAAATGAAAGCAGATGATGGTTAAATAAAATAGCTCTTTCGGATATCGTGTGCGTGCGTGTGTGTGTGTGTGTGTTTGGAGGCTTGTAATCTTGTTAAATTTGAACGTTTAACTTCAGGCATAAAGATTGATAAAATTTTCTTTTTTTTTTCAGGTGATGGAAGGGAATAAAAGAGCAAAACTATTGCTTTCAGATCATTAAGGTTACATAAACGAACAATGGAAGTTTAAAAATTCATGCTTGTCAGCGAATATGCTTAACGTTAAATATATGCATATAACGCTCTACTTTTCAACAAGACTTATCATCTCATCCACCGAATGAGTGAGAAGAAAGGCTATTTTGTTATGTGTGCAATGAAAGCACGTTTCCATCTGAAAAGTTAAAAAAAATATTCTTTGGATTCTTGTAAAATGTATATCATGCACAAGCAGCATATCTAATGGATAATTTTGCCGATAATAATAGTTTTTTTTTAATGTTTTACCTCGATGAAAATCTCTCAGATCAACTTTTGTAGCAAAATATTTTCTAAGAAATATGCTTTAACGAGTAATATTGCATCACCTATGATGGAAAAGCCTATCTGTGGATCATACACTACAAAATATTTTCTAAACAATGCACTCAAATTTGGAATTCATGCGAGCTTACAAAATAATTCTGTAAAATGTGTGCTTAAATCTTTTCTATGCAGGAATAAATAATGCCACAAATCTCGACGCATACTACGGAGAAACTAATTGTTAATGATGTGATAAAGAATTTTTTCTCCGAGAAAGTTTAAAGACACATTTAAGGACACTTACAAAAGAGAAACTGTATGTTTATGAAGCTTGTAATGAAGTGGTTTCTCAAAAAAGAAGTTTAAAAATATACTAACTGTTGCATATGAAAGAGAATCGATATACTTCTCGATTTGCAGCCAAGCGTTTTCTGTACTGAAGAATTTAAAGAGACATTTAAGGATGCATACCAAAGAGAAACCGTATGTTTGTGAGGTTAGTAATGAAGCGTTTTCTGAGCCACGAAATTTAAATACACATTTATTGACGCATACGAAAAGGAAACAATATATTTGTGAGGTATGCTACAAAGCATTTACTCGCAAAAATACTTTAAAGGCACATTTACTGACGCATACAAAAGGAAGATCGTATGTTTGCGAGATTTGCAGTAAAGCGTTTTACGAATCACAAGTTTTGAAGAGACATTTAGTGACGCATACGAAAGAGAAACCATACATTTGTGAGGTATGCAATAAAGCGTTTTCTCAGAAAGGTATTTTAAAGGAACATTTACTGACGCATACGAAAGAGAAGAAATACATTTGTGAGGTATGCAATAAAGCATTTTCTCAACCACAAAATATGAAGACACATTTAAGGACGCATACCAATGAGAAACCATACATTTGTGAGGTATGCAATGAAGCGTTTGCTCGCAAAAATAATTTAAAGAGACATTTACTGACGCATACGAAAGAGAAGCCATACACTTGTGTGGTATGCAATAAACCGTTTTCTCAGAAAGGTATTTTAAAGGAACATTTACTGCCGCGTACGGAAGTGAATCCATATATTTGTGAGGTATGCAATAAAGCGTTTTCTCCACTAGGAATTATAAAGGCACCTACGAAAGAGAAACCATTTATTTGTAAGGTATGCAATAAAGCGTTTTCTCGCAAATATAATCTAAAAGCACATTTACTTACGCATACGAAAGAGAAACCATACATTTGTGAGGTATGCAATAAAGCGTGTTCTCGCAAATATAATTTAAAAGCACATTTACTGACGCATACGAAAGAGAAACCATACATTTGTGAATTATGCAATAAAGCGTTTTCTCAGAAAAGTAGTTTAAAGGCACATTTACTGACGTATACGAAAGGGAAACCATATATTTGTGAGATATGCAATAAATCGTTTTCTCTCAAAAGTACTTTAAACAAACATTTACTGACGCATACGGAAGAGAAATCATACATTTGTGAGGTATGCAATAAAGCGTTTTCTCGCAAACATAATTTAAAGGTCCATTTAAGGACGCATTCCAAAGAGAAACCAATCATTTGTGAAATATGTAATAAAGCGTTTTCTCTACTAGGAAATATGAAGGCACATTTACTGACGCATACGAAAGAGAAACCATACATTTGTGAGGTATGCAATAAAGCGTTTTCTCAGAAAGGTATTTTAAAGGTACATTTAAGGACGCATACGAAAGAGAAACTATATATTTGTAAGGTATGCAGTGAAGCGTTTTCTCACAAAGTTAGTTTAACGAAACATTTACTGACGCATACATGATAGAAACTGCTCCTTTGATATGCATGCAATAAAACTTTCTCTAGTGGAAACATTTTACAGAAATATTTTCTGACACATGCGGAAATTTTTTTTTTCTCTTCGTGATAAAGCATTTACTTCGAAACCGAAATTTGCAGTTCCATTTTCCGAACCATTCATAAGAGTGGCTACATATTTGTGAAGTGTGTAATAAAATATTTTCGGGTCTAGACAGTATGAAGAGAGATTTATGAACACTTACAAAAGAAAATCCGCATACTTGTATGATGTGCAACAAAACGTTTTTTCTTTGCCAGAATATATGAAAGGGCTTTTATAGGTCCATACGAAAGGAAATGGGGTCAATTCATGGGTCACATGTCACGTACCAAACAAACCGATTCTGTTTAATTTTCAACCGTTCTGAGCATCTCGGGATGTCTGCCGATAACATTGGTGAAAGCATTGCAGTCAATTGTTGCAGTTGAATGCTACTCTAGCCGAATAATTATGAAAACTTTTAATATTTTTTAAATTTAATATTTTGAATTATTTTCACCAAACTTTTATATTGTAATTTTATTTCTTATCCTAAAATTTCAATCAGTATTTTCAATGCATTTTTTTGTCTAATTAATTAATATCACTTTTTAATTTGTTTACTACCATTTCATTTTTTACTTTCCCATATACATATTATTTTGTCCAAAAGATACATTTTGACAAATGGCTATGGTGGTGTTTTTGAAAAATTAAATATATTCTTTAAAAAAAATGTTAAATCACAGAGAAAAAGAACATATCCTTCTCTGTAGGTTGAATTTTATAAATATTACTCTTCGATAAGTTAAAATTTTGAAGCTTATCAATAAAAATATTACATTTTTTTTTCTTAAGTAATGATTTTTATTTGAGACTTTGATATTTTCAGTTTGCTCAGAAGAATAAAACATGAAACTCAAATTCTTATATATATAATAAATTTTGTTTACAATTGCAAATTATGAGCTATTAAAGGTATAGATACCATTTTTTAAAAAAATCTATGCAACCAGAACCAGTTGTTTTATTTCAAATTATAGAAATCATTAAAGGACAAACAAATAAAATTAAGCCATCATTATTTTTATTTACACATTAAAAAAATACATTCGATAATTATTTTTTAAAAATATGATTAAATGGATGTTTCAGTGCTCTTACCTATTAAAAAAAAACAACTCAAAAGATGTTCATCAACATTTCTTTTTCTAGACACAAAGAATATAAACATAGTAGGGCAAGAATGTCAAAAATGATAAAATCAATTTTATTCAACAGAAACATTCTGAATACTGAACAACATTTTCTTTATCACCTATAAAAACATAATATTGAGCAATACACTTTTAAAGCAGAAGATATCTGAAATGTATTTTAAAATTTTAAAGTTACATTGACAAAAATTATTCTGACCGAATATAAAATAAAACATATAATATAAAACATAACATAACATATAACATATAAAACATAAACATAATTTAATAAACAAGAATAATATCATGATATATACAAATAAAAGGGAAATAGGATATAAAAAGGAGTTGAAAGAATATTCTTTTATAGAATTTTATGATTCAAAATCATTAGGTTAAAGAAGTAGAAAAAAAAGTGAAACATTCTTGCAGCAAGTAATATGGAAATAGAAAATATGTAAGAAATATTTCTACAGAAGTTGATTTTCAATGAAAAGACCTATACTTTTTAAAACAATCACTAAAGTGATTTTATTCTATCTATAGCAACAGTTACTTGACATACATTTGACTTGAATCTATTACAAATAAACATATGTATTTAAAAAACTAGTAATAATGATCTCTGGAACCATCCACTTTGCTCTCCAGTTATTAGATGGGATTACGTAGCAATAACAAAATAGTATGAATTACTACAAGACAGAAATCTTTTGAGTTTCATACTCAAAAAGTAAAACCTCAAAATGCATTTTATTATAATGTCAGAAACTAAAAAAACAAATACAAAAAAATATTTGATATTAATTGTCTTTCAAAGTTATAGTTATACAATATGCAAGTAATTGATATTATATAAGTGTGTATAAAGAACAGCCCCTACAAAATATTTATTCGTTATAATTTTTGAAACGACCCTTTCTACTATAACCTTATATAAGATATATTGCAGTTATCAATCCTCTCAGTGATATTAAACTGAGTACAGTCCTTTAAAAAGTTATTTTCAATTTATATCCTTTTTTTTACGTTCTTGTTCAATTTGAAAACTTTTATCTGCCAGCACAAAATCATTCAGTTCCAAAACATCCATCAGATAGCTTTTAATAAAAAAATTCCTTGTCAGATATGACAGCATAATAGTGAAATGAAGTTAACAGCTCTTGAGGGTATTATGACTATCATATCTTTTAGAATATTTGCTTCCTTATAAAAATTAGAAGTCATTTGCTGTTCTTTTGGATTGAAAGGTTTATAAATCTGGAGTCTTTAATTGAAAGGTTTATAAATCTGGAGTTAAATAATAAATCTGGGGTCTTTATTTTCAAAAATCAACTGGAATTTTAATTTTTTTAAAAAAATTAAATGGTTGCTTCAACATTTTTAATTTTTGAAGATCCACTTCAAAATTAAAAGAAGAATATAGAAAAAAAAAACATTTCTTTAGTGAAATTTGTCAATGAAATTTGCCCTTATTTTAATGTTAACAATATTCTCAGGAATGAATCTTTTTCACAGAATCTTGATACTCATTTTGAAATATGTGGATTATTTCAGAAAAAGTAGCATTGAAGTTTGTAGCATTCAATTTATCAAGTTAACAGCACTTTTAATACAATACATCAATTATAAATTCTGGTAACAATCAATACAAAAATTGTATTTCCAGTAGTTGGAAAAGATCAATTTATTTAATAAATTACCTTCAACCAGGGTAGCATTAGAGCCACATTTAATTTTAAGTTAAGAGAGATATTTTTTACAAAAAAAGTTTGTTTACTTGCATCAATTAAATTTAGATAAGATTTTGTGAGAGAAAAGTAATGTAATATTCATGAAACCATTTCAAAATCTTCTAAGTATATTCAAAATTTTAGAAAATTTCCTCAAATGTCAATAAAGAAAATTAGAAATACACTGGCTATTTTGTTTAATTGCCACCATTTGTTTTTTGAGGGTAAATCGCGCACCGATTTCTTTTTCTTCAAGAGGGTTTTCTAAAAAATTACAATGACAGTTTTGTGTTTCATTTTTTTTTCTATTTGGTAAATAGAAGCACAGTGAATGAATTCTTCAAAATAAACGGCGGATATCACCAACTTCGAAAACAACAACCTTCTATTTCGAAGCTTAACAATCGATGTCAGGATTGCTAAAAGAAAACTAAAAAAAAAAATGCATTTTATCATGATACTAATGAGTGTTTCGCATTAAAGCATCCAGCAGCACATCAGTATTCCATCTTTTAACATTAATAAGAGGAAAGAAAACGACTCAAAATTATATCTACAAATGTAAACAAAACATCAGCTTTATATTTGGTGTAGGGCGTTGCGGATGAAGATTTAAATGCCATGCGCAGGTCACATGTCATGTACCTTTTACGTCACATGAATTGACCCCATTGTGAGAAAAATTAAAGTATTTTCTAAACAAGTAAGTATAAAGCCACATTTACTAGTTCATGCCAGAAAACCCCGCATAATCATGATTTATGCAAGAAATTTTTCTCTCTCTGAAGTATTTACCGAAATTCTTACTGGCGCCTGATACTGAGTAACTGCTTGATGTACACTTAATTTTTTTTCCTGTAGGAGAATTTGACGTTGCATTTGACTGACGCAAACGAAAGAGAAATCTTTTATAAGCCTGTGGGTGTTGTCCGTAATATTTAATTCAATCACCGAATAAAAAATAATTATAGATTTAAAGAAAGCAAAAAGTTTTTTTTTTTGTCGTTTAAAAATACATAGATCAATCTCGGAAAAAAGATAGCTGGCTCGTGCGTCGCATGCTCAATTTGCTCCGACGGGAACGCATCGTAAACTTCGACGCTATCTTGATGAAAGCAGGTTCACCACAGAACTCCTCCCCGACCCCTCTGGTAGTACAGTATTCACGGGGATTAGAGGAAACGAGGGCCAGATTGCCCCTCGTTACTTTTCATTCCAGTGGTTTTATTCGATGGCCAGACCTGGTTACATAAAGTGGTAGAGTAGATTCCGAAGATAGGTTGGCTGGTGTTTTTGGCGCAAGAGCCTTTCTTGCGCCAAGCACATGGCAAGATAACTCTTGTGTCGACCTGAGATATTACGTGCTTTGACGATGGAATTTCAGCTGATCGTGACTATATGATTGATGAGAATTTTCCGAAGAACGCGTGCTTCACACGATCCATGCCAATTGTAGATTCCTTGCCGTTGTGAAAGTTTTACCAGAACGTCTGAGTTAACAGTAAGCGACAGTCTTAATTAACTCTTGGTGCACGAACACATGAGTGTAAAACTCTAAAGCTCGATGTTTGGACACTTCTTATCATGTCAGAACATGATGTTATTTTGGGAAATGAGCGTCAACAAAAATTCGTGGACAAAAAATAAAAATTTTATTATCTGCACAAACCTCTCTTTCTGTGTCAAAAAAGCTTTTAATAACGTTTTGCCATTGCATTTACAAAAGCTCTGATTTTTTTTAAAAAATAAGTTAATGACTACAACCAATAAAACGTAGAAAAGATGTCATTTTGAGCACGTGATTACATGAGATGAAAAAATAAGAAATGTGATATATTTTTTTAATTAATCAATGCGTGAACAAATCAACGTTAAATATCGGAGCAGCAAAGCAAGAATTAAGACACAAATGAGTCAGTCACATACCTCTTTTGCTGGGGATAGCAGGAAGAGAAGTAATTTTATTTAGTGAGCAGTCCTATGTATAATATACATATTGAACTCATGTCGCCATCTATTGGCACATAGTGTAATCAAAATTAACATTGACTTGTTTAATATACACACAAATTAACAAACAGATGCTAAACCATGCTTACAAAACACATCCAAAAAAATTGGTTATAAACATAAATTAATATAGCTGACACTTAAATAAACACATATCAACTTGCATCAGTTAGAGTTTTAAACCCTCTGATCGGACACACAACTTGTGTTTTGCTCGTGTCACAGTTTTTCTTAAAAAATCTACTATCATTCTATCAGTTGGCATTCGTTCATCATTAATCTATCCATTCTTTATCACTTCCCGCACAAAGTGATGTTGGATATCAATACTTTTTCTCCGTGTATGGTACATGTTATTTTTACTCAGATTTATGGCACCATTGTTATCACAATGCACAGTTATTCCATTAACGTGCACGATTCCCAACTTTCTTGAGCCACATAGCTTCCTTAGCAGTATCAAACAGAGCCATGTATTCAGCTTCTGTTGTGCTTGTTTTCAACTGTTTGTTGCCTTCTACTAGACCATGACACAGCTCCACCGCCGATCATGAAAACATACCCAGTTGTAGATCTATCTGCTATGTCTCCTCCATAAATGGAGACACAGTATCCAATAACATTATCACCATGGTCTTTACTATAGCTGAGCGTTGTTTCTGGGGTCCCTCTAAGTTATCTCATGATACGCTTTATAGTAACCCAGTGTGTTTTGCTGGGACTGTTGAAGAACTGGCTCATTAAATTCACTGCAAAACTTATGTCTGGCCGAGTGGCCTGAGCCACATAAAGGAAATTTCCTACTGCTGCTGGAAATGGAATTTTTCTCATATCCTCCTTACTATTTGTATTTTTATTTAATGAACTATTACTGTCCAAAGGTGTTGTGGCAGGATGTGACTCATGCATACAGTACTTGCGAAGAATACTCTCCAAATACTGAGTTTGATTCAGGCTAATAGACCCATTTTTCCTATCACGTTTAATATTAATTCCTAAGCAATAATTTGCAGTACCTAAATCATTCATTTCAAATCTCCTTTTAAGTTCATCTTTAACCCAATTTTTACGATTTACAGAATTGCTAATAATTAGCAAATCATGAACTTAAATGGTTGCTATTACTAGATCATTATTTTGATTTCTTTTAATGAAAGCACAACTATCAAAGGAACTTTGTCTCAATCCCATTTCAACCAAACCCTTTGCCAACGTTTGGTACCAAAGTCTACCACTTTTTTTAAGCCATCTAATGCTTTGTTTAGTTTCAGAGCCTCGTCTTTAAGATTTCTACCATAGTATTCATTAAACCCCTCTGGTATTTTCATATAAATTTCCTCATCTAAGGTTCCTTGTACAAAAGCCATTACTTAGTCCATTTGATCAATTTCCCAATCATAAATAGCAGCATATGCGAATAAAACTCTTAATGTAACATAACGAACAACCGGTGAGATTGTTTCATTATTATCTATCCCCTCGATCTGCGAAAAACCCTTAGCTACCCATCGACTTTTATAAATTTCTATCTCACCTTTGGAGACTTTCTTAATTTTAAACCCCCGTTTACAGTTTACAATGTTTTTCATTTTAGTTATGTCTGCCATTTCCCATCTTTTATTTTTGATATGACCTAATATAGTTTCAGTTATAGAGTCTCACCAATGATTCCCATCAGGACTATTCAATGCCTCATCAATTGTTTTAGGTTCTAGACAACAATCATTTATAGCTGTTGCCAGAGCTTTTGCACAACACATACGATCTAAATTAGGCATTTACAACTATGGCATACCATTCCTACCAAAGTCTTGATAACGATTTGGAATTTTTGTCTCTGTATGGACGACTCAATACTGGCAGAGAATTATGATATGGTCTATACTTGTGTTATTATCAATAGCATTAGCACCTTGAGAAATAACATCTGACAAGTCAATTTCATCATTATCACTTCCTAATCTTTCTATTTCATTATTGGAATCATTCTTAGTTTCAATGTCTGAAGAACTAATTATATTCCCGCTGAATAAAGAAACATCATAAAATTCGGGTTTACCACCATTTGTTAGATTATACATTTGATTTTCTATAAAATGTACATCTCGTGCATTTGTTATTTTATTAGTTACAGGATCTATCAAACGATAACCTTTCCTATCTGGACAATACCAGAGAACATCACTTCCTTTGCCTTATCATCCCATTTTTTGTCTTTTTATTAGGTATATGAACAAATGCTCGACACCCAAAAACTCTTAAGTATTCCAAGTTTCGGTTTATCTCCACTCCGTTTTTCATGAAAAGTTATACCTGCCAATGCCACTGTAGGGAAACATTTTTACAATGATTCGCAGTTTGAACAGCTTCTGCCTAATAATTTCGATCAAGATGAGCATCGTCTAACATTGATCTCGCTCGTTCAGTAAGAGTTCTATTATACCTCTCATCTACCCTTAATTGCCTGGGTGTAAATGGAATAGACTTTTGATGCTGAATACCTTTTGATTCTATATATTTCATCATTGCATTATTTACGTCTTATGTTCCATTGTCTGAATGCAATACCTTAATTGAGTTTGTCTCTCAATATACGACTGAAATATTCGAAATTTCTCAAACACTTCTGATTTATGGTTTAAAAAATAGACAAAAGTCATTCTTGATAAGTCATCAATGAAGGAAACAAAATGTTGAGAACCACCAATTGATGCAACATTCATTGGCCCACATACATCTGTATGCACAATACCCGATACTTCCTTGGCACGCTTAGTTTTTCCCTTGGAAAATGGTTGCTTATGCATCTTGGCCTTGATACATGAATTAAAATCAGGAAATTTTCCATTAAAAGTGAAACCTTCAACCATATCCTTCAGATTTTTCATCCCCCCTTTGCGTAAGTGACCTACTATTTTATGCAATACATCATTTGAAATCTTGTGAGTTATCAAGGCCCATTCATTACTTATATCTATTTAAATAAATTGCCACCGGCACCTTTCCCACTAGCAACTCAATGCTTGTTTTTATAGACCAAACACCTTTCTTCAGTAAATGAGCTAATCATTCCAAAAGTTTTATTTAAATACTTAACAGGCAATAAATTAGCTGTCAACTTAGGAACATGCAAGACATTACTAAAAATTGCATGCACTTTCTCTCCATTTCGAGACAAAAGGATTGTTACATTACCCACACCCTCAACTTCTATTACTGAACTTCGAGTTTTAATTAATTTTACACTAGGCTTAGTATAATCATCAATTAATTCTTTGTGTGGAGTCATGTGGTACAAAGCACAATTATCCATAAACCAAACATTAGGATCGGGATTGTACATCTGCCATGGATTATACATCTAACATACACATCTGCCACGTAAGCTGCCTCCCTTTTTGGTTGTTTTGTATTGAAACTATTTATTTTCTCAGACGTCTTTTTTTTTATTGTGTGTAACATTAGAACAATCTGAGCGTTTGCGCCCATATAAGTGACATTTAAAACATTTACCCTTAAAATATTTCTTACACTTTTCATTAACAAAAGCCTGTTCCCTGTTAGCTTCTACTTGAGGCGTTACATCTTCAGCTGATAATCTATTTCTTACATTATCCACAGTAATTTCCTCACCACAATTCTTTAATGTCATAATGAGTGGCTCCAATCTATCCTGGAAGTTTTCTAGAATTATCCCATCAATTAACTCCTCATCAGGTTTAATACTTGTAATCATTTTTTTTCACGGGATGTAGTTGACGTAGCTCTGAATTTCTCCATCACAGTTCGTAAATTTTGTAAGAACACTTGAGGTTCGACGTTAACGTGAAGTGGTCTCAAAAATTCTTCTGGTTGTTTCTGCTGGTTGAGTTATACCAATACTGCGCATGCGCACCACAAATCCTTCTTTAATGCCGTTCTGAGTCCGAGTAAAATGATAGAGATTTATTCAGTCCATTTCTCGGGTGCTTGACATCTGAGACTTTGTTTGACAACAAACTATTTATTATTTCTCGAATTATGTTCGATTTATTATCTTCGCGATCGAATTAAAATTTAAAGAAAGAAATTTAGTTGCATATATTAAAACGATATTATGCATTTGTCATCTTTTTTTTTAATATTTTCTATTGTCTTTATTCTTTACGAGTTTAATAATGCATGCACAATACCGCCTCATGCCCCTGCAACTATAGCGTACTGATTATTTTTTAAATAGTGTAATAAGCAGGAAATGGGGGAGACTTCAAAAGACGCGCCTGTTCTGTCCATCCCGTGACTGTTGTTCGACGTATGACATTTATCGATTCAAATTTGGTAAGATTTTTTTAGGGGGGGGGGCATTTGATTTAGAAACAGGTTGAAAGTGGGAAGTGGTTTTAGTTTGCTAAGCAAACTATCAGAAGGAATTGAAACCTTTATATTATATACATAAGTAGACAACAGTTTGTTTGTAATTGCAAAGTTCAGAAAAAATAATTATATTAAAATTATTAGCAAAAAAAAGGGTTTCTAGAAATGAGAACAATGATGAAAATAAACAAAGAACAGGACAAAAAAATACAATTGAATACTATGTACAAAACAAGAAAATAATAGAATATCAATATACATGTTCATAATACTACTCTTTGAAATAGTGTTCTTTATATCCAAAGAGATCTTGGTTTTCTTCGAGATTGCGAATCATTCTTTGAATTTCCGTCCCGGATCTTCCCACTACGGAACCGAACTCTTTCTAGTTCACATGTTGACTTGCTCATGAGGAAAGAAGAAGTCAAAATGCACTCAGTTGCAACGTAGATCGAAATGGCATCAAGATTTTTGCATGGACGGAATGCATTTGGGATCAGGTTAAAACGGGCAAGATATGAAGGGAACCTACCCGTGAAATATACAGAAAAGAATGTATTTCCTTTTTCAGTTTCTTGCTTGAAGGAAGACTTTGAAGAGAACATTGAATGTAGATCCCCCCCCCACACACACACTGCGTATCTCCGTCTTCCCAGTCCTTTTGCCACTCATTCTGCTTGAAGAACGATTTTTGGTACCTTGTACCTTAGTGTGACCTTGTATCATGTTTTATTTCTCGGCTTCTTCATCTCCCTCACACCCAACGCGGGCTTTGATCAAGGGAACTTTGACTTTTCTGCGTTGGCTGCTGCTTGTACTCTGGCTTGGTTGTCAACGAGTGGTGTGGAATAAGCACACAAATAAATTAAAATCATGCATTTGAGAAGTGTTTTTTTCCTTCACCTTTTTCTAATGACGTAAGTTTAAGATGTCATTTATTGACTTTCGCAGTATAAACTGGACCTGACTTCTTTTTAGTCTTTATTAATTATATTGACATTCCGTTTTAAAGCAACACTAGGGCTTTTTTTAGACATACCTCGTAATTTTTAAAAATGGTCAGATGACGTGAACAACACTTAAGACGGCTCCACCTCCCCAAACTTCATCACCTCACCAGTGGGGGGACGTTTGGCCCAAATGAATTTAATGTGCACCTTATCAGCTTATACAACAGTTCTTCGTTGGAATCGCTTTTCGAAGACGAAACCCTCCAATTCCAAAGCCGAAACTTCATCACCAGTCCCAAACTTAACATTTTAGACTGATTTCTATTAATTACACGAAAGAAAAGGAAAAAAAAACTTTTGATTTTTATGCGAACAGTAAAATATTTTTTTCTAACACAAATTTAGGAAATATTTACTGACGCATCAAAAAGAGACATATTTTTGAACGTAATAAAGTATTTCCTTCACGCATCTGAAAATGTGTTTAATATTGCCTGCCTACAACTTGGACGCATTCTGTGAAGTACATTTCAAGAAGCACTTAACAATAAATGTAAAAAGTAAACTAAACAAATATAAATGTTGTGTCGAATTATTTTCTCCAAAACAAAATTCATAGAGCATTTACTGATAAACTGAAAGGACAATCATTACGAATTTGACATCTTTCAAAGAATTATCTGTGAAAAAAAAAGTTGGTTTCACATTTAATGATATATACGAAAGGAAAAGATCGAATGTGACATTTTTAGCTAAAAATTTTTCTTAAAGAAGGATTTGATGAAATTGTTCGATTTTTATATTCAATGCTACAAAACATGCGTTTCCATTTTATTAGAGTTACTAAAATAATGTTTAAAAAAATTATTTTATCTCATAATGTTTTTTTTTCATATGCAAACTTCATTTTAAGACAATAAGTGACTTAAAAATTAATAATGTTCTTTCATGATAAGTTGAAATTTGCAATCATGGATTTTATTTTATTTTTTTAATAATGATTTCTTTCTTTATTTATTTTTTGTTCTTAAATTTTTTCCCTTTTGTTTTTATTTAAAAGATTTAAAATGAATGTTTAAAAAAATTCTTTATTCTGCTTTTGCATTGTTACCATATATGAATATTAATCGCATATGTCGCCAAGGTCTGACATGGAAAGGTATTGATACCAAACATGAAGGTATCGCATATGTCGCCAATGTATTAGCAAAGTCAATATTCAAGCTAGGATTGAAAAAGTCAATATTCAAGCTAGGATTGAATATTGACCTTTTCCACGTCACCATGAGTAAGTAGGTTTTTCTTTTGTCCCCGTTAATGGAATCGTACTCTATTTGTAATTGCTTGGTAATCGCAATTTTTTTTTTTTTTTTTTTTTTCATTTCAAACACGTAATTTGAACTGAAAACAGCGTCTTCACTTTGAAAAATCGTACGCTATCTTAACCTCTTTTTAGAGTTTTTTTTTATCATGTCAGAGAATGATGTTGTTTTTTGGTATGAGGTTTCTGACAACAAAATCCGTAGGCGAAGAATAAAATTTTTATTATCTGTCCGAACATCTCAAAAAAAAAAAAACTTTTAATAACGAGTTGCCATTGCATTTACAAATGCTCTGATTTAAAAAAGTAAGCTAATGACTACAGCAAATTACATAATCACATTTTGAGCACGTGATTATGTGAAATGATATATATAGGAAAGGAGGTATATTTTTTAAATAATAAATGCGTGACAAAGTTTTTTGGATCGTATTGCTATACTAAAGTGACTCATTCAATGAAACAATGAAAATGAATAAAAATATAAGTTAACTTGCACGAGCACGTGGTGCTTGGTCGTTCAAGAAATGATGCTCTGACATGATACATTGAAATATGCATAACAGATTTCAGTTTAATCTTTTATTTTTTATTATTATAATTAATTAAAAATAAAACTTTCAAAGACTTTTCCTTAGTTGTGTCTTTTTAGTTGAAATTTAAAATAAAAATTTTCGGTACTTACATATTAAGCCGTCGATCATTTTCGCAAAATCAAAAAAACAGTCGCCAATTGATCAACTACGCGCCGAAATTGATTTGCCACGTGTTCAAAAGCATTAAATTTTGACAACCAAAATGAAAATTGGCGCGTTATTGGCGGATCGGCAGTCTAATATTTAAGTACCTAAATTTCTGAGTAAATGTAATCGATATATACTTTGACATAATCATAAAACAAATTTGAATAGCGATTATTTGTTTTTTCATCCATTGCAAAACGGTTATTTAAATTAAATATTTGTAGCAGCAGAAGTGTTTTAGATATGGAATTTTTTTATCAGTCAGTTTTGAATTTAAATCTGATATTTCTGCTAAATCTTCTTGCAGCGTGGTTATATTTAATGTGACCCTATTCAGAACCCATTCTACCCTACGGATTTCAACGAAACTTGGAATACACTTTTATATAAAATATAGGGAAAAGATTTCTGCAATAAAAATATAGCTCAAATTTTGACCACCAGAGGGCATTTTTCAAAATTTTCTTGTACATTCTAGTGAAACCTATGAAGAGACTTGCTGTCAGTGCTGAAAAATCTTTCGTTACTTACTTATTAGACTGTCTATCTTTATCGCCAAATTTGAAGGCATTGGCAGTGAATTGCTAAACCTCTAATAATGGGGTGGGGGGGACATTACTTTAAAAATTGCTCTAACCTTGTCGTCTACCATTTTGTTGGTTTCACTGAAGATCATTAAGCGCCTTTTCTATTTTAATGTTTTTGCCTGCCAGCGAAAAAGATACAGACATATTTCCAAAATTATGGAATATTTCCATCAAAAAACGCGTGTTCGAATGGTCATGAGATGTTTTTATTCCTGTAAATGGACAAACAATGGCGATAGACTGTTAGTGGTTGTGAAAAGTCTATAGGAATACTGAAAGACACCGGGTTTCAAGATTTAAGGCTTTTTTTCGGTTTGTTTACAGTTTGAGCAAAGAATAGACTTCCATTTAAAGGGGGAAAGAGCAGTTGGATATGGCTGATAAAAAAAACCTTAGATTGGAGCAATTAAGTAACTTAGGCTTAGTATTTACGAATTAATCTGCTGGTCTTTATCGCCAAATTTGAATCTGTCGCCAATGAGTTACTAAACCGTTGGCGTCGACGGTCAAATACGTAAGTACCATTCATTCTATGTGTCTTTGTTATTGTTAATCTTGCCCTTACGAAAGAAAGATCGTATTTTACTGGTGAAATCTATTTTATCGAAATGTCTGCCCTCAGAAGATGCCACCCCGCACCCCACCTTCCGTTGTAAAACGGAACACGAGCACAACATAAACGTCAAGACATCAGCAATAGCTTAGCAGCACTGCGCGAATGCCGTCATTCAAAGGAACTGCAGAAAGAGCCCATACGGAAGAATAGTTTCATAAAGATTGAAACGAAATTGGAGGCTTGGGTGTATTGCCTGGAAGAGGGCGGAGAGCGGTTGCAAATGAAACAATCGAAGGTGTAGAACTGTACTGATTAAAAGATTCTCCATTTTCAACCATTCTTTATCAAGTATTTGATCTCGGCCACGTGATCCATGGTGGACAATACGAAAAATTCTGGGATTCATATTAAAATGGCATTCGTATAATATCCACAGATTGTAAATGCTATCGCCAAACGCGCAATGAATTTACTTGGTGAGAATGGAAGTATATTGCGCATGGGCTTGGCGAATTCTTTGGTCAGATGAAGTGCACTTTTTTTTAGATAAGCCTGTCAATAGCACAAATTACCTCATATAGGGTGCTTAGACTTTTAATGACCTGCACCAACCACTGCTTACAACGCTGATGTAGATTTGCATCTAATTTTATCTTTTTACCATAATTTTCTCTCAACTCCCATTCCTGAAAGTCACAAAAGATGCTTTGTCATGAGTGCATGGTACGTTGATCCATTCTTAGTTAGAGGAATAGCAATGTTGGCAGACCACTGCCTTCAAGCAAGCTGGGGGAAACTCGCCACATCTTGTCGAAACTTCGTGCCAAGTTTGGCGAAAATCATGTAATATCCAGAGGTTTTTCTCATATCTGTCCACCATGTTCATCTAAATCAAACTCCTTCGATTTCTGATTGTGAGGGATATTAAAAGATGCTGTTTATGGAGGAGGAATTAGAACTTCATTTGAGTTGAAATCCAGTATTACAGGCCACGTTTCTGCAATCTCTCGAGGACTCTCCATGCCACCTTTGAAACTATTATCATGCACTTTCAACTCTTAATTGATGTCAGCAGAGCTGGCCTTCACTATGAAGGGGCCCGAGTGTAAGAATCCATAGGTAACCCTAATTTTTTGTGAAGAAAAAACAACACGAGCACTTATTATTAATGGGTGTTTATTTAATGCGCGATTTTGTTTCTGCTAATACATCCATTACTTCATAAAAATACACAATTTAAAAACAGGAATGCGATGTGCATTTCTAGGAATTGATCGCTTAATTTATCTTCTTTCCGCTTTTTGTTTTTGCAACTTAGAATAAACAAACATACATAGAGGGACGCATAAAAAATATCACATTAAATGTAGAAAAGGTAAAAAGCTGATGATTTATAAGTCTATTTTATCGCAGACTCGGCTTCTGGCCTCCGCTTGCTACCGGAATTTGCCCTAGCTTGTGTCTAAAGGGGATTTCTTTGTTCATAAATTAAAGTTCCCCCGTTTTTTATAGGTATCACTTTGAGATGCATAATCCACCTTTTTTTAAGTAACAAATAATTTTGCTATTGCTATTTTCAAAATATTTGTTCTAAATATCTGTTATTTTAATCATATTAATTTAATTATTTTAATCATCATTATTAATTAAAAATTATTAATTAATATTAAATTTACAAATTATTAATTATTATTAAATTTAAAATTTATTAATAATAATTAATACTTAATTTACTAATGTAAGAAACACGTCGTCAAATTAATTTATTTATTTCAGCTTATCTTTTAAATTCTTTTTCAATACTATTAATTTGTTTATTTATTGGAGTAAAGAATTTTCTGAAAATGTTGAATTAAAAATGTGTCATTTCTTTAAAATATTCGCTTTATTTCGAAATTCTACCAATAGATGGCGCCAATGAAGCAAATATACTTTAATGGGTCTCATGTGTGTCTGTCCAGAGACGGCTACGACTCACGCTACAGGCAATACAATGATCTTCATAGGATAGCGGATTGTCAAATGCGAATATTGGAAAGTCAAGGTCGCTACAATTGAGGGGAGGGGTGAATAATAACACTTTACAGTGAAATTATCGGAAAGTGTGAATTCACTGTTCGGATAGATTTCAGTGATATGTAATTCAGTGTTACGATTATTCCAAGAATAACCAGTCCGGTCACTTTTCAATCCATTCACAGATTTCATCTTTTATCTTTATTTATTTTTGAATTTGTTATTGATTGAGAGCATTTGGAAAAAGTTCAAAAATTTAGCACAAAAATTGCAAAGTTTTCTCAAGTATTATATATATATATATATATATATATATATATATATATATATATAT
>JAOUZG010037848.1:138350-173015 GCA_026289955.1 Argiope argentata
ATGGCAAAACAACGTTTGCCGGGTCAGCTAGTATATATATATATATACACACACGACTATTGGCATATATTTCAGGAAGTAAAAATAAATTAAAGAGGAATAAATTAAAAAGATTCAAATGAAATCATGCATATTTCAATGTATCATATCAGAACATAATTTTTCGAACGGTAAAGACCCTGTGCTCGTGAAAGTTAAATAATATTTTTATTCAATTTAATTGTTTCATTGAATTAGTCACTTTAGTATTGCAAACGTTCCAAAAAACTTTGTCTCGCATTTATTATTTAAAAAAAATATATCACATTTCCTATTTATTACATTTCATATAATTACGTGCTCTAAGTTACATTTTTCTAGGTTTTATTTGCTGGAATAATTAACTTATTTTTAAAAATTGGAGCTTTGTAAATGCAATGGCAATACATTATTAAAAGCTGATTTTTTTCAGATGCTCGTGCAGATAATAACATTTTTATTTTTCGACTGTGAATTTTTGTTGACCCTAAGTACCTCATCTCAAAAACAACATCAGGTTCTGACATGATAAAAATATTACTAATGTTACTTAAAAATTATTGAATAATACCATAAATAATGATGTAATAGCTCGAAAGATAAAATAGTGTCAGTGGTGACTGAGCTTTATTTTTTATGGAATTATCTAAACGTAATAAAAAAGCTACGTACTGACAAAATTTCATATTAAAATAAATAACGTAAATAAAATAAATAAATAAAAGAACAAATTTCATAATAAAATAAAAAGTAAAATTGGACCTAAAAAACGACTTTAAAAAGCATTACAAACATCATTAAATAACACTAATCTCAGGCAGTAGAATAACTAAAGGCCCTATCACACGGCGAAACTTTCGTCAATAGTTGTCGATTTGTGCCCGCTGGCAACCGGTCAAGCAAGTTTTCCGTCATCGTCAACTTTTTCTAACCTGCTTGAAAATGTCCATGATAGTGACGGAAATATTGTTTACAAACGAAATTCAACCAATCATGTGAAACTTTGGAAGTGACGTAGCGTGCCATGAATGGCGTAATTGGCGCTACTATACTAAAAATGCATGCATTCAATCTTACATATTACTAAATACTAAAAATAGTTTCGGTATCTTTTTCCCATTCTGTGGGGCAACTTATACTACCGTATGGGGAATAGTTCTCTAGAAGGATCTTCGAACTTGTGATGGAATTTTTAGAGATCCAACAGGATATTTTTAAGTAAATAAAAAGATATTAATGCTGATGTGAATTGTTTTCTTTTTGTGAAATATATTTGGCCATATTCAGCCTTTATTTATTCAAATAATAGTATAATCTTTTGATTATAGTAATTCCTTAAATAGTTTGTAAACAGCTTCTATATAATTAAAAAAAATTTAACTCCAATGTTAGAGTGAAAAATATAATAGTGATTTTAAATTTTAATACTTAGATGTTCCTTCAATGTTGCAGAAATATAAAACATATTTGGTTTTGACAAAAATAGAAAAATGATCATACTTTTATCATTAGCAAAACACTAAATCACCTTTTGTATGATAGACAATAAAATTTAGGCTTCTTTTTCTACATTTTTTTCTTTTAAATTTAACAAATTAACAGTTAATTTAGAATGATTTCTGATTATACATTTGCATTGAGAAAGTTGCATAGAATGGCCACACATTTGGAAATAGTCAGACTAAAAAACAAGTGTTTTATTGCTTCTCATTCCTGATGTAGTGTGGGTTTTTTTTTTTTTTTTTTATGTTTGGCAATTTGAAATTTTACGAAAAACCTGTTTTTTATTATCTATGTAAAGATAAATGAAGTTTTAATACTTTAGCTTTGAAAAAAAAAACTAAGGAAAATGCAATAACATATATTGGAAAATTATTTTTGATTATTATTATTGAATGAAAATTATTTAATGATTCCTATTTTTCACAAATATTGGTAATAAATCCACAAAGATTTTTTTTAAAAAGCTCTGGAGTTGCAAATAAAATAAAAAAAAACATTTAACTCATTTTTTAAAAAGTAATTTTAGAAATGAGCGAGACTAAATAGTGTATTGCCTTAGAATTTACAAATATTTATCAAATGAAGAATCCTATTCGATGAATTGTTTTATAATTTTGAACTGATGTGGGAAAATAAAAATTATTTAAAGGAATGATAAATACAAATCAAGTCCAATATACATTCTCAAAAATTATTATTTTTAAATAAAAAGGAGGGAAAAAACATTCAATCAAATTTAAAAGAGTAAAAAATACTTCTTATTCAATGATATGGTGGTAATGCATTTAAATCCTGTTTTTATTTTTAATTAAAATTCCAAAAAATATGTTCTTATTGAATTTTTTATGTCCTAGAATCAATTTCTTGCCATATTTCAAATTCCTAATTTTAATTATTTGTACTTCACATCTAGAAAAAGTAGTTTTTATTTTTATACTATACACAAAACCTAAAATTTGTCGAGATGGATCCAACAAATATCAGTTTTCATATAGACAAAAATCATTAGATTTCAAAAGTTATTTAATTTTGTTTTAAATGTATTGGCACTCCTCTTCTGTTTTATTTATGAATTTTTGTTTTATTTTCACTTTTCCAGAAAAATAAGCACTTTTAAGGTACTTAAAATTGATTTTAAAATTTCAGCACTATTTATGATGGTATACACCTTTTAAGCTTAATTGGATGCACACCCACAAATCATTTTTCTTTTCAATATATTTTTGTTTTAAATTTAATATTGATAAGATGCATTTAAAGAAATTTATAAAATACAAACACAAAAGGAGCATTTTTTTTTGCTTGTCATTATTACTACAAAAAAAAATTACAAAACTGTTACTAAGAAAAATTAAAAAGTTTCCTTATTTTACAGAATTCATTGTTACTAATTTTGATAAATTAGTAACAATTGTCATTATTACTACAAAAACTACTACTAATTTGTCATTATTACAACAAAAATAATTACAAAACTGTTACTAAGAATAATTAAAAAGCTTTATTATTTTACAGAATTCATTGTTGATAAAAACATTACAATTAGTAGAATGACACGATAAATATTTACAATAAATAACAAAAAGATTGATACTATTAGAAATGAAAATGACATTCAAAGGAAAAAATGGCTAGAAAAGTATTTTCAAATTCGATAAATGTACAACTTGTCTCATTTTACCATCCTTATTATATTCATTGTATTAAGCATTTAAAAAATTAAATTTGAATCAGAAGTGATTCAATTTCAATTAATTCGATAATGTGTCAATAGAATTGCAATGGACAAATTTCAAGATAGTTTGAATTTAAAAAAAAAAATTACAGCTATTATTGTAATGCTTTTGCATTCATTGAAGCCTAATGGGATCACTTAAAAAAATTATCCCGGATTTAATTGCAAATTAAAGCAACGTCTTGACTAGAATCCCACGAATTATGAAATAAGAAAACTGCCGATATTCACTAAGTAGGAGAAACGGATAAAGAGCGATAAATACATTATAACGTGAACCTAAGTTTTTAGGTTTACCAGACAGCAAATCCTCAAGTGACGTCACTTTCGTCATGGCGTGCCGTCGAAAGTGCTGACGGAATTTCGCCGTGTGATAGGGCCTTAATGTTTAAAATTACAAAACCTATACCGTCATCCCGTCCTGCGAAAGGGGAAGCGAATCATAAGAGGGTATGCACTCCCCCCTTTTCTGTTTTACCTATAGCATATTTCTCAGAAAGAACAATCTATTTAGCAAAATAACAACGCATGCATCGAGAAGTAAACACAATATTCACAATACAACCGGAAATTCCCGGTTTGGCAAGTGACGTAATGAGTCAGTACAGTAGCAAGAAAGTCGTTCGTTCACGAACGAAAGAGTCCAGTTCTTTCGTTCGCGAACGAAAGAGTTGATTCTTTCGTTCGACGAGTCTGAAAAGGTCGTTCGCGAACGACCTGAAACGAACGGGTCAAATTGGTGAACGAACGATTTTGAGTCGAATCTTACAAATGAACGAGATTTCCCATACGCTTTAAAAAATATAAGTTTGCGCATACCTCTTCACGCAGGGTTTAGAACTGTGCGGCGATTAGCGGTGTTTTGGTTTGGCGATACAAAAGATAAACAAATTAGCGACATCCGGACTATCCACAGTGAAGTAACTATAACACCCCCGAATAATGTTGCATATGCTCTTGAATATTGCTGTGTAAAAATATTGTGCTCATTATTTAGTACACTTTTGTAGCTTTAGAAGGAAAAGTAGTAGGAAATAGCTTTACTTAGTAGGAAATAGCTTTACTTAGGAAACTGTGTCATTGTAATCTCTTGAAATTGCTCGTTCTTTCAATGACTAATGTGATTTAGAGGCCATTACAAGGAATGGGAGTCTTACAAATGTTTATTTTAATTAAATGAATTTCGTGGGTATATAGACATTCTTATTTCATACCAATTGCCAATAGTAAAATATGCTGCAATTTTTTAAAGAGAGATTTAGTTTTTTTGTAATTGTACATATTTCCTTAATGTTGCTTCATTCTTTTTGTGTTGACATTGTGTGACCTGCTATCTTTATATTATTTTCGTTTAACTATGGAGATGACTAATATTTTGATTTTAGGAAAACTAGTACTATTAATACTTCCTAATAAAAATTGAGGATTTTTCTATTTTCAGCTGCATTCTCAATTTTTTGTAAGTTTTCTTCGTATACTTTTAACTTGGCTTACTGATGCTTTACTTTCTTTAGATAGAGCATTTCGTTCATATGAAGAATTTTTTAAACCTGTGTAGTTAATAGGGGAATAATTTAAAAGAAATTCTGGAAGAAGTGAAAGGAACTTGCATTCTTGAAACAAATGTCTTGATATGCTTGAGTAAAGATAGTTGTAAAGATTTTTTAGATAATAGAGAAAAAGTATAAATATTTTTTCTGTGTACTTCTATTTAAAATTTCTTTAATAATTTAAATGTTTAATAATTCAGTGTTGTGCAATTTGACAAATGATGCCATTATTGGATTCTTATTAAATGAGCCATACTTTTGATGCATCTTATTTTTATTTATTTATTTTTTCAGATCTGTTGCACACTGATGCATTACTAAAAAGTTTGTACTTCACAGCTTTATTTGAAAAAAGTGTCCTCTCCATCATTTTTTGAGTAAGTTATATTTTTTTTCAAATGTAAATTACTTTCAGCACTCTTGTTAAAATACATTTTATATGAATAAAACATTTTGTTCAAAGAAACAGTGAATTCTACGTCCATAATAAAAGTATTTTTAATGAATTTACTCTCATTTTATGTATTATTGTTTTTGAGTTATTGTGGGAAAATTATTTAGCAGAAAAATGATTAAGTATTAAAATAGTTATAAAAGTAAAACTAATTTTGATAAAAATCTGCTACCACCCTTTAATGTCACATTTCAATATTTGTGTACTTTGAATATTAATTTTAATACATTCAATTTTTATATTTGCAAGTATATAAGTTGAGAGATCAAATTTAAAAATTGGAATTTAGATTGTGAAAGAATCATTTTTTTAATGTCATTCCATGTAATTCTTCAATTTAGAATGATTTAATATGCATTACAGTGTGCATGACAGACTTTCTATTTTGCCAGCATGTGATTGGAATCAATACTTAACATGTTCCAACATGGAATCATGTTGAATTTCAACTTTAAGAAGTTTAGAAGATATATATTCTTACTTCAAAAGTGTGAAAATCTTAAAAAAAAAATGCTCCTAATTAGATCTTGAAAAATTAATGCATTATTATTTTTTTAATATCCTGATCTTTGGTCCTGTTTCCTTTAAACCTTTATTAATATTATTATAACTAGCCGCCTTTGGCGACCAGTTGGTTTGCCAGTATTAATGCTCGCTAAAATTTTCATATAATATTTTATGTAGCTGTGTCTCATAACAGGTTTTTCACCAAAATATTTTTTAACCAAACAAATTTTGATAATCATATAATTCATTTATAGCATTATTTTCTTCAGATGTTCTGTTTATTGTACTACTCATCTTTCTCTTTCTATCCGAGCAATGATTGTCCCAGAATTGATATTTTACTTAAATGGTGGAGGGAAAGGTCTAAAATTCTACGTTTTTATAGAATAAGGAGATTCAAATTTTCATAAAGGTAAACACACTAAACAAATAAAGACACAATTGGTTTTCAAGAGATGCGAAAGTTTAAAAACATCTTGGAAAATGCCGTGTACAAAGGAAATAATGGTGACACAAACACACCCTTTTCTTTTCTTTTTTTTTCTATCCTTTTTTTCTTCACTACTTTTCTTTTTACAAACCTTTTTTTCACTTTGTTATTTTTTTTCTTCCCTGCCCAGGCTTTATTTCGAGCAGGCATAGATTAAATATTCATACAGACTAATAATAAAGGAACTATTTTCTTTCTTTTTTAAACATCCCATTATCTATGAAAACCAACTGACTTCCCGCATTTCTTTCTAAACAAATCATAATTTATTACTTCCTGCTATCTTACTCAGTTGGTGGTGGGGGGGAAGGGAATGAAGGTTTTTGGCGGGAAAGTGAGAAAAGTGTTGTTTTAACTATTTTCCTCTCAGTTTTTTCACTTTTTCTCTCCATAAGAACCATCCTCATGTCTTAACAAAATTATTTTTAAAAAATTAGCCGAATTGGTCGAGCAGTTCTCTAGTTTTGCGCTTAGCAACGCGTTCCGAGATCCATTTGTATTATTATAGATTATGTTCGAATCAAACTTACTTTCACACTATTCAAATAGTAAAAATTGTATGTAAATGACACTAAATTACTAGGATCTCCCTACTAATATTTTGTTTACTTTTTGGTTAATGTTTTATTCTAAAGAATGGCTATCATAGTTATGTAATATCAACCTTTGATATGAATTTAGCATTTTTGCTGAATATATCATGACATTCTTGGTTTTAAGTTTTATGGCAATTAATTCCTGGCATGAAAGTTATACAGTTTAAAAAAATTTTGTGCTTTAAACTTGTTTTTCTCAAACAATCAAAGCAAAATATTTGACACAAAGCTACATTTGTACATATTTGAAAAGACAGACATGAAAAATTCCTGTGGACGAATTTTGCTCGAATTCTGAAAGAAATCTACAAATTTGGTGTAAAGACTGTATACCAAACTTTATCCATCTATCCCAAGGTAATTTTGAGTTTTTAACCTTGTTGCAGACAGATGGACATTTTCCAAAAATGCCTTTATTAAGGGAACTCTGAAATGTGAGGATTCATTAAAATTTCGAGTTCGTATTTTTTGACAACTACAGTACTTTTATAACATGCAGTTCTCAAATACAATTACAATTCTTTTATGCAGAAAATAAAAATGAAAAAATAATTCTAAATAACACTAAACTCTCTAATAATAAACCCTTTTTTAAAAATAAACTCTCAAAATAAATAACTCAATTAATAATAAATGGTTTTAAAAATTATAGATTAAATGCCTTAAGAGGTTTCATTGATATATTTAATTTATAATTTTAAATATTTCTTATTTTTCTCTTTCACTCTACTTTTTATATATATGTATATTCAAATCTAATAGCTTTTTGAAAAATTAAACTGAGATATTAAAGTGTGGCAATATTTGAGCAAATAAGGATTTTTGATTGATACTGTTTCCAGTTGGACTTCTTGCCTTCCATGGTTGTTCCTTTTCCGTGTTTTCACAGCTAAATATTGTTTCAAACTTTTTTTCTTTGAAAAATATTCCATTTGAAATTATATTTAACTATGTAAGTAAACAATTTTCCTTTTTGCTGAAATTGTTTTGCTGCTACTACAAGCCCATTTTTCTTTAAAATGTCAAAAAGAAGAAAAAAAAATGCTGTTGAAGAACAAGACTTTTAACTGAACTTTTTTCGTGTTTATGAATTTTAAAATTGTAAAATACTGGCATCTCTCAAAAGAATATTAGTTCACAGTATCATCTTTATTTGAAAGATTTTATTAAGTTTTCTTTATAAACATGGTAAGCTAAATTCTCACCATTTCTTTTTAATTATTATTTCATTGAATTGTTTAAGTTTCTCACTTATTTGAGCAATGAAGGAAGTCTGGAAAGTCAAAAAAATCTTGTGCTGAAGGGAAATTTTGCAGATATTTTTGAATTAGTCATTATTTTCGTATACCTAAAAATTTTTAATGACATCAATAGCAATTTAAATGCCCTTGTACGCTATTTTCTATGAGTTTCAATTTTTTTCTTCAATATAATTCAAATGATTGCCCTTAGTGAATTCTGGCTATTGGGATTTCAATTCAACTTTTATCAGCTATTCAGCAAAATCGCTCAAATTATCGATTTAAGAATAATCTTTCTATTAAATTTTTTTTGAAATGGAAAAGTAATTCAAAAATGAATAAATCATGATTATATAGAATAATAAAAATATTTTGTATATAACCCTCTATGGGTCAAATTTTTGTTTTAACTAAAAAAAAAATGTGGGAACGAAAAATCAGAAATTATAAATCTATATATGCAAATAAAAACAAATTTTTCTATTTAACCAATTTTATTGCTTTATAACCATTATCTGACTTATAAAATTTGCAATTTTGTGTATAATAGCTCATATGCAAAAGTTCATTAAACAATATGCATTTGGTGTAAGCCATATATGTACATGCATCCATAAACAAAGTTTGGTAATCACTGACAAAAGCACAAATAATTTCAATTGAATCAAATGGTTGCACGTAGTTTTACTTCCAACAGTTTGCATTGTAATTATATTGCTATTTCAGGTTAATGAGCCTAGAAAAGGTCATGAATTTTAGTATTGGTTGTGTTTGCAACGTCGTATTTTTAAGATTTTTTTAGCGACATTTGCAACGTTGCTAATATTTATGTGCGATCTCGTTGAAAAAGCTTTTATAATTTTTTAAAATGTCGATACATTAAAATGTGACCTGGAAGTTAAATTACCTGTTGAGGCTTAAATTTATGAGAGTTCCTTTCTTTTGAAATAACAGGGAGGCTGATGAAATTTTTTGAAATGAAATATTCTAGTTGTTGGTTTATGCTGATCATTAGATATAATATGAATTTTGGCTCAATGTGATGGCATTTTGCATTGCAATTTAGAATGTAAACTTAATAGTTTAATAGTTTTTTGTAAATCCAAAGAGATCAATGTTACTTGTATTAAAAGTTTTATTTTTTTTTTTATTATACTTATAAATGGTTGATTTATAAAAGAAAAAAAATGTAATAAACATAGAGTGCAAAGTTGATTTTGACACAAAAGTTTTAGGTGTTCATGTCAATCCAAACCATAATTTGGCACGGTTGGTGTAAAAAATTTTATATAACCAAAATGAAATCTTAATCTCATTATTATTATTATTTTGATAAATTGATTTTGTATTACATTTGACATAAATATGTGTCATCGTTGATTTTAAGAAAGGTGGCTTCAGAGACTTCAAAAATAAATTGCACTGTAATTTGTTCATTTTCCTGATTAATTTATTTTTCTTTGAGGGGTTTTACTTTTAGTAGATTTTGATAGAGATATTATTATAAGATTTTGATAGAGATATAGGGATTCCTTTGGCATGTCTTGATTTAGAACAAAAAAAGATTCAAAAAGATTAAGAGATCATTATTTATTAAGATATCAAAAAGGTGTATATATATCCTTTTGGATATCTGCCCTCAGTACAGGTACCTGGTCAAGTACTGGATCATTCCCATTTTCTTCTTCTCCTTTCTCAGGCGGAAGTCTTGGGCACACCATACTCTTTATTTTCTGCATGCATTTTCTGACTTCAAAACTCTCCTACCAACACATCATATTCTAACATAATAAAAAAAGGTTTCCACTAATGATATGATGCTGCAAACAAATCATTCGATGTTTTTAAATGTATATTCATTGTGAATTGATAAGGAACGATTATTCCTGATTATACTCATTATTTAAACAGATATTTGACTAATATCATAACACAATCATTCTCCTTTTATCTGTCAGCTAGTTATTAATTGCTCTGCAGAAGACTAAGACATCTGGTATAAAAAGATGCTCTTTGTCAATTTCTATTGCGAAAAGAAAGGTAATTCCCGGTTCATATTTGAGATTAGTTAAAGTTAATTGTAACTGCAATATTATTTGGTCATTTTTCTTCATCAATTATTCATTTCATTTTACAATCAAATTTGATAAGATTATTTCGGAAGATCTGATTTTGATATGCTGAATGTCCACCAGAACCAGCTGCAACAAATATTAGGCAAGATATTCATTTCAGTGCAGTGTAATGATGGAAGAAAATTGCATGCTAAAATCTCTCTGCCTTTGGAGAAGATGACTTGCAGGATTCATCTCTTCAGGAAGTAACCTCTAAATAAAAGATTTGTATAAATTAGAGTTTGTTTGTTTTTTTTTTTTTTTTTGGAAAAAAATTATTTACTTTTTTTTTTAAATAAAAAGTTTGAAGTGTATGCTTCTGGAGGAAATCAATTTTTGCAATAGAAAAATAGTACCTATGTCAATTTAAAATAATAAGACAAATTATTCCACTTTGGGACATCCAGATTGACTGAATTTATTTGAAAATTTTTTATTTCTCCGAATTTCCCATTATTCAATAGTTTTGAGATAAAGAGCAAAAACATTACATTTTTTACCTTCTTAATTTTTAAAGAGTTCTTCATAATGTTTCCCAGTCACAATATTTTGATCATTTTTATTTCATATAATTGTTCACCAAAACTTGATGATGCCATCAATGATCATCTCCTCCCTCCACTTCATTTTGAGAAATATTTTCTCAAGTTTGCCAAAACCCACAATCTAAACAACTGAACAGCACTCGCCAATTCGTTTTGTTACTTTAAGTACAGCTAACAGATCAAAATGCACTATCATTGGTACGCCAATGTGATGCAGAAGTAATGGAAATTACAATTTTTAAAACTTTTTACTATCCCTCTTTTTAGGAAAGCTGAAGTGGTTTTACCACATTTTGATATCTTATTTGATAAAACTTTTCAATTGAAAGCATATTTCTGATTGCAATAATTGCAGAAATAAAAGCATGTGTTCTATTTTACTATCTACTACTTTTCTGTGAAACTCTTTAGGCATGTATTGTACTTTACACAAAATGTAGTGTTCACGGTACGTTGTTGCGCTTCTGCATCCTTTGGAATTCTGTAAGTTTCGATAGAACTTTTCCTTCAGCCAATCCTTGCTGCGAGTCTTGCAAGACCCATTTCCCGATGTAGCAACTTGAGATTTCTCACTAAAGGTTCAAGCGCTTAAATGCCCCTCACTTTGATGTTTAAAATATTTAAAGATAATTGAATGCATCCGTCGTAACAACATGAACAACGACGACGACGACAAAAATGTTTATTCCATCCCACTTCCTGCTTACTCGCCTGAAAGGGTACCATCTCGTAATCATGCATCAATATAACTTATTCATTCTGATTTCACCGGAAAGGGTACCATCATCATTATAACTTATACATTACTTCTTTTCACATGTTTCCATTTCATTTATTGTTATGGATGCGTTTAGTTTTTGTGATTTATTATTTCCTGCTCTACACCATTTATTCATGTTTTATTGGGAAATAATTGATTTGGGAAGAATTTTCAATCATCCGAATTGCCTCGTATTTCAAATGTCCTGTCATAATTTTTGAAATAAATAACTATTATCTCTCTACTACTAATTTTTTTTTTGAAAAAATAGGTTTATGTTTCTTATCGAGCATTTATCATTATAAACGATTCGCTTAATGAGCGGGGGGAAATGTTATAAAGTTGCTGGCTTAACGAGGGATGTTTCATAAAACTGAGTGACGAGGCGACTATGACGTCAGAAGCTAGATTGGTCTGTATCAGGTTGCATTGGACGCTTGTTTGAAGGGAACAAATATGTTTTCGTTGGGGAGATTTTGCGCAAATAGTTTTGTCAAATACGACTCCGAAGGGCTTACAGCACGTGCCTAGGATGCCTCAATTGGCGAAACTTTGTTTCTAGTAAGATTGTGGGGATAGAGGCGGATACCAATGACATTGATGAGTTGATGAAAGAACACTGCCAAATTATCCGAGAAATTATAAAAGTGCATTCTATGTCGCATTAAAAATCTATAGGGAATTTTGTTTGGGGTGGAAAAAATAATAAATTCGAAAGAACAATAACCTTCCGGTGAAATCAGAAATACATCGAATGCATAAGAAATTTATAGCATCACACCAGAAGCGTCATCCTGATACATCTATAACTTAATACTCTATGATAATGCTTTATCTGATGTTTACCAAACTTTGAAGCGTGAGCAAAGAAAAATTTCTCTAGACAATTTTATCGTAATAAAAGTACTTGCATCATAAAAAATAAATTACATTACTTTTGATTTTTTTTTCAGAGTGGTATGCCTTGTTCTATTTTCTATAATTTCTAATGGGGAAAAAATGTTTCACTTAATGATTATATCACATTACGATTATAATTCGTGAAGGAATTATGGTCATTACGCGAGGTTCCAGTGTAATTCATTTCTCAAAATTTCTCTTCATATACCCGAGTCAAACCAAATAGCCATGTGCTTCCACATATTTCTTTTAATAATTAAAATGATGACTAACTAGTTAATTAAATAAATAAATACCAAATATTTTATTTTTTTCCCTTAGAAATGTTCAATATCTCTTAATGTAACAATGCATTAATTTTATTCATTTATTTTTTAGATTTCAAGATTGGGTTGCCACAAACCGGATGACTTGTTGAGGAAAGCTGATAAATCCACACGTCTTTTAGAATATAAATGCCAACAATGAGAAAGGCCTGTCTTTTGGAATATCCACAATCCTAACTACAACATATCTTGATGGAATCCAGAACTATAAATTAATAAATTTCCCAATGCAATTGTTTAGAAGATTTTAATCCCGCTCTAATTTATTTCTCTTATTTAGTGTGTTTGGGGTGCATATTGTTATTGACATACAAAAAAGGATGTTATTCCTATGACCCATGCTATAATATATTTTTCCAAAAATTACGTTCGAGGTTTTCTCCTTTGATTCACCGATTGAAGAAATTTTATTTCTGTCATATACGGACAAAGGCAGTTAAATTGTATTCAGTGTGAAAATTTTATTCCCAAACTTGAATTAAAGAGACGGCTTGTGCTTTGTCGAAAGAAGTTTTTTTGAAATACAGTTTTCCTCATTGCCTTCTTAATGTTAAAACCTTATGCTTTAAAAATTTTAGGATAATTTCTCAGCTTCCGAATTTAAAGAAACGTTTACTGGGGCATTCTAAAGAGGAACTGCACTCATCTGACATTTGTAGCAAAGCTATATTTCAGAGGTTACATTCAAAAAATTAAGTTAATGTCGCAAACGAACGAGCAGACCTACCCTTGCAAGGTTTGCAACGAAGTCTTTTCTGTGGTTTCAGATCACAAAAGACATTTGCGGACGCATTCACAGAAGAAACCTTTTTCATGCGAATTTTGTAATAAACCATTTTCTAGTAATTGGGGTTTAAAAAAACATTTGCTTATTCATACGGACGAGAAACCATATACATGCGAATTTTGTAATAAATCTTTTTTGCATTGTGGGAGTTTTAAAACACATTTGCGTGTGCATATTAGAGAGAAACTGTATACATGTGATATTTGTAACAAAACTTTTTTGAATGATGGGAGTTTTAAAAGACATTTACGTTCGCATACACAGAAGAAACTTTTTGCATGCGAGTTTTGCAAGAAAGCATTTTCCAGGAACGAGCATTTAAAAGTACATTTACGTTTGCATACTGGTGAGAAACCGTATACATGTGAAATCTGTAATAAACCCTTTTCACATAGTTTGAGTTTAAAGTTACATTTGCATACGCATTTGGAAAAGAAACTGTATATATGCGAATTTTGTAATAAACCGTTTTCGCATAATGTGAGTTTCAAAGCACATTTGCGTATGCATACACAAGAGAAACTTTTTACTTGCGAATTTTGTAAGAAAGTCTTTTTCAGCAATGGGCCTTTAAAAATACATTTGCGTGTGCATACGGGAGAGAAACCGTATACATGCGATTTTTGCAAGAAAGCCTTTTCCAGGTCCGACAGTTTAAAAGAACATTTGCGTCTGCATACTGGAGAGAAACCGTATGCATGCAAGATTTGTAACAAAACTTTTTTTAATGATGAGAGTTACAAAATACATCTACGAATACATACTGGTGTGAAACCATATATATGTGAATTTTGTAACGCACCATTTTCTAATAATAATAGTTTCAAAACGCATATACGTAAGCATACAAGTGAGAAAGCGTAAGCATGTGAATTATGCAATAAGGCAAAGTTTCAGCTGTCATGTTTAAAAATTCATTTATTGTCTCTTACGAATGAGAAATTCCATGTTTTGTATTTTTGTAACATCTTTTACTGCTAATATTTTAAAAGGACTTTTAGAATACACATGGTGGAGAAATCATATGTTTGCAAAAGTTGCATAAAGGGTTTTCTGGGCGGCGTGCATTAAACTTGAAGGATCCATACAGACTAGAAATAGTGTGCATTCGGCATTTGCATCTAAGATAATTTTCGTTCAATTTTTTTAAGCCTTTCATTTACTAAAGCATATCATAGAAAATGAATGAATTACGAGCCTTCTGCTGTTCAGCGCATGCAAACGGGAAAACTTCACCTCAACTGAGAGCGAAAGATTTACGATAATGCCTTGTTAGTAAGTTCAAAAAACATTGGCAAGAAAGGCTGATTATTTCACTAAGATTAACTGAAATTTTATCTTCTTTGGAATTCTGTTTCGTGTGACCCAGTGCATAATGCACATTCACTGTTATTGTTAGGGTAATTATTATATTTAAATGGATATATCAACTTCCCAGGGCAACTGAAGAAATGGAAACAAAATAAAATCTTGTCGTCCATCCGAAATTACAAATTTACTTTTCAAAATTTAAATTTAACATGGTTATAAATGCTCATTAGATAGAAGCACCTCCAAAAATACGAACAATATCTAGACGATTCGATCACTTAGGCCATCCCTGTACAGTTTCTCCAGTATCGTGCTTTGAAAGCCTGCAAATGCGCATGTTTTAAGTTTGAACATCACTTGATATCGGACTAACAAACACCTGTAATTTGTTGTAGCCTCAGAGAAAAAAAATGCATCTGATGCTATTTTTGATTTTCGATAAATAAAATTGTTTTCTTTTAACCCTTTATCTACCGCATTATTTTACCATCAGGTTTTGAAATCTATTTTTGAACCATGGGTTTTGATTAAGAATAAACCTGGAGAAAAGAAAAATAAACTTTTTAATTAGTTAAAATAATTTAATTAAATAAATTATTAATGATAGATTTTTAATGCTTTTATTTAGTTGACATCTATTGTTTTATAGTTAAAATATGTCCTTTGTGTTCTTTCAATTTCTTTTAGAGAAAATAGTCATATAATGAAAATATCAGTCGTATATAAACTGTACTTTAAAGTACAGTCGGTAGATAAAGGGTTAACAGACTTGCAAGTTTCGTATTTTCTTTTTAAATCACACTGTATTCTGTGAAACGTGTGAATAAATTTTTGTTGCTTATTTACTTTAAGGGAAATTAGTTTATTGATGTGAATATGTGTTATACATATTGGTTGGTATGTTTCGAATAAACATTTGTACTTTATAGAAAAATATTGTAATAAAAATTTACCGTTGTGTGTCCCTACAAATGTGTATATTTTTTATTCTGTGACATTTTGTTCTTTTTTAAAGTTTCAAAGCTGAGATTTCTTGTTAGGAATATAAACTAATATGCAGAGGTATGAATTCGTGCGGATGTGTTTCAATTGTGGAACTTATATAACATGATGTCCTCCTTGTAATCTGCGTGTTATAGCGAACCATTTTGTTTCGAATGGTTCTGGTAGAATTTCCCTTAAATTTCGAATATAAAGTTTAAAATTTGGCATGTAATATTATATTTTGCGTTTTTTTTTTACGTAGATGATTTTTGATATTATTTTATTGTATACCTATGGAAAGATTTAATTTTACTTCTATTTCTTCTTTTCTTTCAATTGTATCCACCGAACCATACCATTCTGAGAGTAACTTTTTCAGTTTATAGACAATTCATATCTTTCTTTTCCATATAACTATGTGACCTCCATTATTCGAAAATATGTGTCCGCACAATTTATTGATCAAAACAGAGACTTAAAAATAAATTAAAATCTCCTAACCCAAATTTTAAGTTATCGTGTGAGAACACTATTTTTATTTCATTCCACCTGTGGAATTAATCGAATCGAAAAACCTCCTGTTCCCACATGACTCGTATATCGTAATCGCGAAATTTAGAAAAGCGGTGGTTTTTGACCATTTCAAAATAAATCGAGGTTTTTGTGAAAAGTCAGTTTTAAACAGGTTTTTAATAGATACATGATAGTCAAATAACGCATGCATCGCTATATAGAATGCGATCATTATCTTTCTGCTGAAGATTTTTCTTTCATTTATGAGAATATTTGGTGTAAACTGGTTTTGAATGATTGTGTTATTTTTTTACACATTTGCTAATTTTCATGAATGGGATATATATATATATAGAGAGAGAGAGACTTTTTATGCCTCCCTTCGCTATTTCGAGGTCATGTCCACTTTTCTCTGTGCTTCCTCGGTGACAATTTCTTCCGATCCAGCACTTTGGTGGCCAGACAGAAGAATCCTTTGAATGGCGGATAATCGCGCCAAGTTGTAACTTTTCGTTGGTTTTGCGGCAAGCAAGCAAACATTTTAGCATCATTGTTTTTGGCTTGAGTGACATCGCTCTTGTTATTGTTGTTATTCTAAACACCGCTTTTTTTACTTGTAACGTCTGCGTATCGTGAACAGAATAAATATAAGTTACACTAACGTCTCTCAACATATGGTGTTCGAAAACTGTTTGCGAATCACTGCCTTTAATTTGCACATCCACATTGTTTACGAAACATCGGCGGGTCTATTTTCTGGCTGGATTTTTGCGTTTGTTCTTCCTATGACAGCAATGCAAAACCTGAATTAGATAAGACGACTCTACTGATGCGGAAACGAAAAGCTGCTCGTGGCAATATTAGAGATGCATAAGACACAAATTTATGAACATACACTTTTGCTATTGTTCCTTTTAAATATTTGTTCCAAATAACTTATTATAATAACATTTTACATTTTAAAAAATAATTTGTTTATCAATTTAAGTAACGTGAGATTGATTAAATTTATCTTTTGTTGCGAAAGTTTTACTTTTTATTTTTTTTTAAAACCATTTATTTAAAATATTTATTGGAGTAAAGTATTTTCTGAAAAATGTGTAATAAAAAAGTGTCATTTCTTTAAAATTTTCACTTCAGTTCTATATTCTGCCAATAAATGGCGCCTACAGAACGATTGCCGAGAGAAGGTCACATCACAGGCAAGTAGAAAATATTTTCCTGGGTTACTAGCATTGTCAAGAGCGAAGGCACCGAAATCACCAAATCACAGATATAAATGAGTCGCAATAACACTTCAAAAGTAGTAAACCTACCACTACCGATTACGAGTTGAGTTGTTGTCCCTCCTGCTTCCTTCCCCCTTTTCTTTCCCCCTTCAAGGTTGAGTTATTTCCTTCCTGCTTCCTTCACTCTTTTCTTTCCTCCTTCAGGGTTGAGTTATTTCTCTTCTACTTCTTAACTCCTTTTCCTTCCACCATTAATTTTAAGTCCTTGTTACAGCATAATTATTTTAATTAATTTTTTATATAATGAAGTGTTTTTAATGGAACTTACTTTGCATAATTCCGATGAGCAAACTTAACAAAATTTCAAACGCACGAAATACTATTCTAACCTGCGAACATCAATTCCGTTGTTCGTTGCGCTGACCATTAGACCGGATGGGGATTCGATAAGACTAGAAGATGTAATATATTTAAATTTGACAACACTCGTGCTTCCATCTATTGATTGAGACTGTAATAATTTTTCAAAATTTAGTCGATAGTGTCACGTGTCCAGAGCATATGAGTTGAAACAGGTTGTGTGCATGTCTGAACATGGTAATACATGCAGGGGAGCAAGTACTATGATGTCACGGAGAGTTGAAGCGATTTAATGCTGACTGCAACTATTTGAGAAAAGGTTGAGTTGTCCATCTTCTGCATGGTGTTTGCTTTCCGTATTCTCATTGGTCGACAAAGGGTAACAACAGGTTATACGCAGTGTGACGATCTCGAAGGATCGAAATCGGAAATTTCTGATTGGCTGTTTAATTAATGTAAAATGAAATGAGTGTCCCGTTATCACTCATTTGGGCTACTAATCCTCTACGGTACACCATTTCGTTTGGATCTTGGCCCGTGCTGCATTATATTAATTTAACGTGTTCCTATATTGCTGCACTTGTTTAAATTTACCAAAAGATGTCAATTGTTAATGCGTGTGGAAGTTCAAAATGCAAGAATGAGTAATGTGAGCCAATGGTTAAAAATGTCTAATAACGACCGAACGGAACAAGAAATTTCTTTGAGTTTGTTACCAAAAAATATGGTTCATCTCGTTGATGGTTTGTTTGTTGTGGTGAATACATTTCATAAGGAAACTCGAGTTCATATTTGAGTTTGCTTAACAGATGAAAAAGGCTTTCTTCATCCTACGAAAGAAGGAGTGTCTTTGAAAATTGAAGTGCGGAGTTCTCTTCTGTCTACACTTCTCACTTTTTCTGCACTTTTGGATCCCGATGCCGTGGCTGTTGTGAGTGAAGTGCATTTTCAATCACAGTGTCAACTCGCAAACGTGTATTAGTTTAGAATTTTTCAGAGAAAGGACAATTCATTTCATCTGGTACCAGAAAGAGTAATCATCAGAGGAGTTCAATTTGAATACTTATTGGATTCATAGGACGGAATTTTTGAATGTGTTAAATCTGGTCTTTTAACATGCCCACTCAAAGAACGTGTCATTGCTGAAATTCGGAATTATCCACATGAAGAAAAATTTGATGACTGGGATGCTGATACTCCACAAGGTTATGATAAATTGGTATATTCTTTATGTAAGTGTTTGTTGGACTGTATTTCACAAAATATATATGTGCTTTCAAAAACTGAATGTATAGACTGTAAGCAAGGGTTCCTATTTACTATGGACGTTCATGACTGTATGCCATCCAGTAACAAACAGAATTTTGATGCTTATTTTGAAAGGGCACTATATATTGCTGAATGAAATGTGTTAGCTGCTAAGTTTGTGAAAATGAACATTAAAAGGCCTTATTTGGGATGGTTTCAGTATGACTTATTTACTGAAATGGATATTGTAAAATTATTTTTCAAAATCAAAAAGTTGTATTTAAATGAAACTCTTGATGTATCTTTATCATGTTTTGAATTTTAAAATCTTATAATAAAATTTATTTATTTCCTCCAATTTGTGTTTATTTTATTTTTTTACCTTAACCTTTTATATACATTTTTTTAATGCAAAAATATATAAATGCTTCATAAATCTTATGTTATCTCATTGGTTATTTGTGTATGAAAAATAACTTTTTTAAACTTTTATTTAATATTTTTATGAACTAAAAAATGACAGGAAAATCTCTTGAAAGGTTTTATAAAAGTCCTGAGCATCCAGAGCAGTTTTACAAGCTTAAATGCTTTGCGAAAGGCTGTAAGAAACAGTGTTAAGACTAAAGGCATTAAAAATTGTTAGAAGCTAAAGAATCTTGCACTTTACATAAGTCAGCAAGACGAAATTTTAAAAGGAATCGAGTCATAGCAGGTAGAATAGATGAGCAGTTTCAGGCTGATTGGTTAGACACGCAGTATCTCAGTAAATCTAATAAAGGATATAAATGCTTGCTGACATGTATAGACGTGTTTTCAAAATATGCTTGGACAATACCCTTGAAGGATAACAGGTCGTAGTGTTCTAAATGGTTTTCAGAAAATATTCAAAGAACGCACACTTCAGTTATTGCAAACGGATAAAGGAACAGAATTCACAAACAAAATGGTACAAAATTATTTAAAGAAAATGGATATACACTATTTTACAACAAATAAGGAAACTAAAGCTAGCATAGTCGAATGCTTTCATAGAACTCTGTTAAAATTGATGAGATATTTTACAGAATATAATACTCGAAGCTACATTGATGTGATTAACAGATCAATATCAAGCTACAATCATACTTGGCATTGGAGCATCAAAACGGAACCATCATCAGTAAATATTGATAATCAAGCCGAAGTTGGGCAAAATTTATATGGCAATCTTTCAGAACAAAAATCAGAAAAACCTTCTTTTAAAGTAGACGATAAGGTTCGCATTCGTAAGTGGAAAGCGAGATTTGAGAAAGGATATGATAAGCAGGTGGGAAATATTTACTGTTCACAGCATTCTTCCAAGAAAGAAAGAAATGAGATTCTTTAAAGAAAATCTATTCACTGTAAAACAAAATGTCATTCTATCTGACGCTTCCTTCTGATAGCTCCCTACATTATTTTCCCAATTATAAAATTTCAAGTTTTGTAACTCGACTCCCTATACCGATATCATTAGAAGAGAAATGGGAAGTTGGATTAACCGAAATAATTTACCCACATACGTGGTATAACATAAACAAAAAGAAAAATATCGGTTTTGATTTGGAAGGTGGAAAGTTAATTAGTAGAAAAATTCCACCCGGTTCCTACGAAACCGTTTCAGACGTTTTAAAAGCAATGATATTGCCTTCACACGAAGGTAAAATTAGTTTTAAATTTAATGCTAACAACAAATGAGTAAAAATAAAAACCGATACGAAATCAAAAGTTGTTTTACAATAAGGTTTATGTGATCTTTTAGGTTTTCACCGTGAGGTTGTTAAAGGAGTTGAAAAAAGCTCTTTCGTAGCTGACCCACAAGCAGTTTTCCCAATATTTTATGTACATAGCGGTATAGCACAACCTGTCGTCGTAGGATATGTTGAAGCACCCCTTTTAAGAGTTATGAGAATTTCAGGAAAAGACGGAGACGTTATTAGCGCTCATTATGTGCCCATTATCCGACATTCCTTTCAAACCTTTGAAATGAAACTTCGTCTTAATTCAGATGCCTTGGTTCCATTTGAAAGAGGAAAAGTTGTTATAATCTTAAATTTTCGAATGCTGTAAATAAACCGAGTTTCTAAGCGTAGATATTTATTTTAGTTGTTTTATTGTGAAACATGAGTTCCATTACAGAAGTACCGTATGAGCACTGCACAGTAAAATTCCAGGAACATTATACGAACCATAAAGGTTCTGGAATTCCATATTACGAGGGGGTGTCTTTTCAAAAAGGATATGGATTAGGTGGCATATTTCGCCTTTGGTTTCGAGCAGCATTGCCATTTTTAGTGAAAGGAGAAAAATTACTTGGAAAAAAGCTCTCATCACAGGAACGAATGTGGTAAGCGACGTTGTTTCTGGGGAAGATATGAAAATATCTGCCAAGAAAAGAAGTAAAGAAGCTGGAAAAAACCTGCCTCGGAAGGCTATTGTTCAAATACAGTCGATGATAGGAAAAGTAAAATATAAAAGGAAGCGAAAAAAAAACAGAAAAAAATCATTTGATCTAAGGTAAGGAAGACGATGGATCGAGAAATCTTTTATCTGTAATGGCTTATATTTTGAAATGATCTCCGGAATGTGTCAAATCGGAACTGGAACTTTTTCACTTACCTCCAACTCAAACTGCCGTATAAAATGGTCAATGGGTTGAATTTCATCTTTTATCCAATGTATTTGATGAAGGACCTGTTGAATTTCACATTTCTGGAAGTGGAGAAGAGTATCTCGATTTGAGTCAAACTCAGCTGTATGTGAAGGCAAAAATTTTGAAAGCAGATGATTCACCTGTATTAAATAAAATTGATTCGAATGGTTCATCTACATCTGCATCAACAACACCAACTGCTTCTACATCAACAAAAAGCAATATTGGCCCTGTTAACTTATTTTTTCATTCACTCTTCAGTCAAGCAGATGTTTCCTTAAGTGATCGTCTGGTGTCTAACTCTAGCAATACATATACTGTTTAACTTTAGCAATACATATACTTATCGATCTTATATTGAGACGCTATTGAATTATGGCTACGATAGTAAGACTTCTCAGCTTACATCTCAAATGTTCTACAACGATAATGACAAAAGATTGAAAAAAAAGATCAAAATGTTTTAAATCGAGTGCTACACTGGATATGATCGGATGATTACATAGTGATCTGTTTTATCAAGAAAGGCTATTATTGAACTTAGTAGATGTGAAAATTAAGCTGATTCCAAGAAAGCCCGAGTTCTGCTTACAAGGAGATGAAGGATACAAAGTTGTTTTGGAAAAATCAATTGTTAGTTCGAAAAGTTCGTGTCAGTCCTGGTGTTATTTTAGGACACGTGAAAGCTTTGGAGAGAGAAACAGCAAAATATCCTATTAAAAGAGAGCTTTGCAAAGTATATTCTATTCCTCAGGGAAGTATATCGATGGTGCAAGATAATATTTTCGTGGGACAGATGCCTAAAAGAGTCATCATCGGATGTGTGGAAAATGATGCTTTTCGTAGAACATTCCAAAAATCACCTTCCGAGTTTAAGCAGTTTAACATGAATTTTATAGGAATTTATGTAGATGGCCAGCCAGTCCCACAAAACCCTTTCGAGGTGAATTTTGATAAAAATAATTATATCAGAGGTTATAGTAGCTTTTTTTCTGAAACTGATAAATTCGGTCAAGACTAAGGATTATTTCTATCTAGAGAGGATTATACAAAGGGAAATACATTGTTTGCTTTTAATTTATCACCGGACCTTTCTAATGGTGAACATTTACATCTCACTAAGCATAGCAGTTTTAGATTGGAAATTAAATTTTCAAAAGCACTTTTACAAAACATTTGTGTGTTAATTTATGCCAAGTTCGACAATGTAATAGAAATAAACAAAATGAGAAATATTTTATATGGCTTTGGAAATTGAAAAAAAAATGAATGGAAATCAGATACATTACATTTTATCAAATGATCTTTATACTTCACCATTTTTTCGTGGTGTATTTACATCCTACAGTATTCCGATCTTAAAAGAAAAGTCTGCTATTGTTATGAATAGCGACAAGTCATCTCAACCAGGATCCCACTGGTTAGCTTTTTACCTGGAAGCTGATAATCTTGAATTTTTTTTATTCGTATAGAAATCCACCTGAATTTTAGGGCCGACTGTTTCACGATTTCGTTTCCCGTTATTCCTCTGTGTTTTGCAATTCGACACCGATGCAAAGTCTTACGTCCAATGTTTGTGGGGCCTATTGCATTTATTTTATTTTAAAACGATGTCAAGGACAGTCTTTGTATGCTATTGTAAGCAATTTATCTCATTTCCAAAAAAAAAAGATTTTCAAATGTACTAATTTGTGACAAAAAGATATGGTGCAAGAATTATTTTAAACAATAAATAAATTTATTGAAAGCTAATGAGTTCTTTGTTTTGATATCAATACAACCACACGCAAAATTTTTAGTTTGTAATCATGAATTCATTACATCTGCGTCACCCGTGCACCGTTCTTGTAGGAGCAGCAACAGGTTGTGGAAAGGCACACCTAGGAAATAAATTAATCGATTTTAAGATGATACATCCTTTCCCTTCTAAAATAATTTGATGCTATGGGGCTTATCAAAACTTTTACAAGGAAATGGAGAATGTAGAGTTTCACGAAGGACTGCCTCCTAAACATCAATAGTATTTCGAATGCTATAATTGTGATCGATGATCTAATGCCAGAACTTTCCAGCGACAATAAATCAAGCAAATTTTTCACTAAAGGAAACCATCGCCGTAATCTAACCATCATTTTTATATTTCAAAATATATTTCACAAAGGCAAAGAAATGCGAAATATTTCACTGAATGCCCATTACATGTTTTTATTTAAAAATCCCTGCGATCGTTCCCGAATCATGCATTTAGGTCGTCAGCTTTACCCAAACAATGTTACATTTTTTCGAGATGTATACGAAGATGCTACCTCAAAGGCATTCAGCTATCTACTTGTTGATCTAACACCCCGAACAGATGATTCATTGCACCTGCGCACTGGACTTTTTCTGGGAGATAAATATTATGTATATCAGCCTCGTTAGTTATTTCCTTACGAAAACATCATGACATCAGCAGTCTTAGATTTTGAAGGATTTCAACTCTCCCCGGGAAGTTTTATCGTCAAAGAATTAGCAGTTTGTGCTGTGAATGATGATACTTCCTGTGGGCAATGGCTTTTTAAATCGCCTCGTTCTTTTGGAAGCTTTAGCCGTAGGAAACAAACCACTTATAGATTACTAAATTCCTTCATCAGATCGAAAGGAACGATGGTGAATTGCTTTATGATACCTCTCGTTGTTTGTTCACGGTCATATTTGAAATGTTTTCCTATATTTAAATAAAAGGTCTTGAAGAAAAAAGAATTCTTAGAATTTTTGACCGATCGTGAAATATTAAATCTTGATGATTTCGAATGCCCAAAAATAAAAAAAATTACCAATTTTTAATTTGTTGTGATCCTATATGCACGGGAAAAGTTTCCATCAGTGTTCTGCCTAAAAGGCCACAACATTTGCCAAATTTTGGAACGTATATAAAGCCCTCGTGATAAGTATTTTTTTTCATCAAATTAATCATTAACATGTTACAACAGTTAAAGTATTTGAAGGCTATTTGTAAAATTAAATCGAAGAGTTAAGCTTTCAAAACGTGTCTGGACAATGTTATCAAAGCTCTGTGCAAATGTGCACAATGTACTTCGAGGAAATGTACCTTTCACTAAGAAACAATGAATAAACTAGCTCCTTATATGGCAAATTTAAGAAAACTTTCGGACAGGAATGTACCCCTATATAAGAAGGGGCATCTTCTCATTCAACATGGTGAAGGATTTTTACCTCTTTTGTTACTAGCAGCCATATCTGTGATTAGTTCTCTCATCAATGGAGTACACTTAGAAAATGGTCTCAGTACCGGAAGATCGGGCAGAATTTGTGGATCATTTAACAGATTTAGATACTAAAATTCAAAATATTCGTCAAAGAAAGGATCTAACAGAATGTGAGGAAGTAAACCAATATTTACAAATTCTCCAAAAATTTGTGAAAATACTACACCATCACAAAGAAACGCCAGAAACAACTGAAAGTCAAGAATTAGAAACCAGCTTAAGAGAAACGGGAGAAGATATCATTTCGACAAACATTTTAAAGGCTGCACCAATCAGGTATTCAAAGACTGTAAAGAATATTTTAGATTTCTTAAAGTCTAACCGTACAACATTATCGAGGACTCCTGAAGGAGAAATTAATTACATGGGTCAGCGTGTACCAAGAACTAACATTGTAAATTTAGTCGCAGATTTACTTCGAAACAGAAAGAAGTCTCCAGCAAGATTCAAAGAATTTCAAGCAACCCTGAAAGAAATGAACATCCCCGCCTCTAATATTAATAACCGAAAAATATTTACGGATAATGCTATAACAAAAACCAAACAAATGTATGCAAAAAGAAACACATGGATTACATATTGATATATTTTTTATTTTGCAATAAAAAAATATAAATTATATATAACAATGTTTTTTTCCCTTATGAACACGAGGAAACAGCAATGAGTAACATTTTTCCATCGAAAAAATAATTAGAATAAACAAGAGAATGTCACGTGAAACAAAAGTAAATGGTATATTCACTTTGTTCTTAATACCCATGGGGAATAATCTTTTTGTATTATTCTCTTATCATACACCCGTTTTGTAAATCTTTATTATTATTATTTTTGTATTAACCACTTTCCTTTTTGGGGGATCTTTGGTAATTTTTGTTAGTTTTTCAAGAGAAATGGTTCTTTTGCGATCCATATTTTGAATCAAGGCCTTTATGAAATCAAAATGTAAATTTTTTGTTTATATCCGTTTATTTTAAAGTAAAGGATTTGAATTTACAGCATGTTTCTGCACTTCAACACACACACACCACCACTCTTTGTTTTTAAGGGAGATTTCAAACACATTTCATTGTGTGTTTAGGAAGAGTGCCATCCCCTCCCCTCCCCCGAAAAAAGTGTGAAGTGGATTTTCACCAATTATTTTAGCAATTATCGCTAACTATTCATTTTCTATTCTTAGTGCATAAAAATTATGTAATATAAAAATTTCTCTTAGTGGGATAAAATTGCTGGCCATCAGCATCTGTTGATTAAATGAATACTGCCATGTTATGGGGTAGATGTTGATAAGATAGACGGTGACAATTGGCGTTCGAGGGTGGCTAGTAAGCTATGAATAATAAACCTATCCCACTTTTTAGAAAAAATTAATAATATGTGAAATTTACTTAATTAAGCTGATTTAAGTCGAAATCTTTTGATAGTTTACAAACGGAAGATATCAAATAATGAAGATATGATTTTAGAAAAGCGTCAAGTGCTCCGTTTGGAAAATTTTGTTTTTGAATTTTCACAGCATTGAAATAAGTCGGTATAGTTTTCAAAATACTGGGATAAGAAGAATCTGCTGGAATAAAGAAAGCGATAGAGGAATTATAAGAAACCATTTCATTGTGTCCAGAAAAATTCTCTTCGGCAATTTTAAAAAACATATTGTTTTTTGACTTGCATTGACTTGCATTTACCAACATTGCTTTATTTTTTACGTAAGCCTTTTTGACAGCAAATACGTTTTTAAAAGGTTGACGTAGAACTAGGACTTTATAGCTATTAGTTCATCTCAAAATCGTTCGAGCTCCATAATTTTGTTTGCCGGCTAGAAAAATTGAAAATGAAAGCTTAAAAAAATTATCATTGCATATATAATTCTTCGGTGCGTGTGTATGCTACTGAACTCCTCCTAAATGGCTGGATCAATTTTAATGAGAAAAAAAATTAGTGTGTGTTCAAGTGGATTCGAGAATGGTTTAGATTCACAAATTTTTTTAGATTCTTAATTAATTAGAAATTAAGCGGAATTTTGACTTTTTTGCATTAACCACCGAAAATATTACTACAAAAAAAAGGATTTTTATATCAAATTAAAGTTAAAAAATTGCCTTTGTAATGATATCAATTTTTTTTACTAGCAAATCAATTTTTTATTTATAATGAATTTTCAAATAGATATTTTAACCATATTTTTCAACAATTTATTTCGTACAAAATAACAATTTAATCCTCCCGAGCATGACAAAAAAGTATTTTTTATCATCGGGTTGCCATCACATTGACAAAAATTCTGAGGGAAAAATGTTAATTATTACTGCAAATTATAACCAGAAAAATGTAATTTGCAGCATGTGATTCTTTTTTTTAGATGAACACCAGGGGAGTCCTCCACAAAGCTTTCTCACATTCCGTCTAATGGAGGTCCTACTCCCACTCTTCGCATAAAAATATGGACCTTCAAGGAAGACTTGAAATTCCTCCATGACGAAAAACAGTTCCGAAATACAAATGCGTGAGGCGAATTCACCCTTTGTTATTACATCCCTCGTGAGATCCTTCGTGATCATCTCCTGGCATAAGAATGAAAGAACCGGAACAGGGAATTTGCGTTTTGAACCACCTTCACTCACTAACCGACGGAAAATGAATTTGATGCAGAACTGCAAATGCAGCTACATAATCACGTGCTTCATTTCATATATTTAAACCCCTGCATTTTTGAGTTATAGCGTTTGTGTACGAGTAAAAATGTCAAACCCTCTAAGGATTCGGTCCAGAATTTGACAATTCTGATGCTGATCTGTCTTTACGTGCATTCGTACAGTCGCACAGAAAAATTTCCACTGAATGGATTTTGCTTAAATTTTGATAGCCATCACCGAATTTCGTACAAAGAGCACATACCAAATGTCACACGTCTAGCCCAAAGCATTTTTGCCACGGGCAGATCCGTTTTCCCAACTCAAAAAGGTCTAAAGCGCAGACATTTGTCTATTTTTGATGATTTTGACATTTTCTTTCTGCTTCGAATGAGAAAGCAAAAAGCCGTCGTTCGTCAAAGTGAGATAAAAGCAGTTGGTTATCAACATAATCATTTCTCATATCTTCATAAACTTCTCTCTGGTATTCTCCTTCAGAAGATAACCACCCTTCTCGTCGACTATCTCTTACTCATGATTATCGAACATTCGAAATCCCCATAATTCAGCAATTATTTCAGGAAGATTCCAAGTTGATTTTTTCAAATGTAAAAGCTGGGATGTTTAAAATCTCGTTACCGGGTTTCTCCATTATTTGGAAGAAGTTTGGCGGACGCCATTCAACTTTGTGGCTGAATCCCTAATGCATTCAAAACGACCTAGAGGCGCACAGAATAACAAGTGTACTATTGGAAAATGTGCTATTTGTCATAATACATTTTTGTTACTTGAATAGATCTCAGAGAATTCAAAACGAGGCAGCCCAAATTAGATCAAAAATTTATATATAATTATTAAATATCTTTATATTATTTCATCTTTATTTATTTATCTTTATATTATTTATATTATTTTATTTATTTATATGTTTTAATTCCTTCTCGTGCATACTGTAAAAACTAGAAAAATTAGGTAAATAACAAAAGAAAAATGTCTTGAATTGCCAAATCGCTAAAGGTTATTTCTCTCAATCATACTGGAATAGCATACAAGTATTTACAGACGTATATTTATCAGCGGCAGACGCTTTTACTGAATTTGTCGTATCATCCTTGGCTGTTTGGCATTTAACCCTCACCATGCGTTAATATTGTCCAAATTTCGTACTTGTGTTTTGGGCACGTTTATCTCAACCGACTGAGACCACTATTCGACACAAAACTGCACTAGCAGTCACGAAGTTCCAAACTAAATTTGTGCATTTAAGTCACTGCGTTTTTGAATGATCGCGTTTGCTTATTTCTGAAAGTATAGACAGGCAGTCAGTCTAGTAGTGATATATGGCTCAAAATTTAAAAAGATGTCTACACTTCAGATCTTAAACCAGTGTGCCAAATTTGATCCATCTAGCTCTCTTTATTTTGTTATTATTGAGTTAAGTTATATTCGATCAGCCGGGCATCTGAAGAGATTTTGCTCAAAATTGTACAGAAATCTGCAAATTTGGTGTCAAGACAGTACACCAAATTTCAACCGCGTTGTTAAATCTTTTCTTTCTTTCTTTCTCTCTCTCTTTTTTGCTACAGACAGACGATCGGGGAAAATGCGTTTTTCGAACTCGGGGGAAATCTAAAACTTGAAGAGGCGTCAAAATCTCAAGTTCGAATTTTTCGTCATAATATTGTAATGAATTTTGTGTGAATTAGATTCAAATATGGTAAATATTTCTAATTGCTGCGTAAATAGGGAAATTGTATAAAATTACTGTATAAATTAATTGTAATGTCAGCGAGAAAAGACCATTCTAAAGGAAATTACAACAGAAGATCGCCTATTTGACCGATTCAGTGATATAGGTGCGTTGGCCACCTAATGAGGTCACTAAAGGGTTTTACTAAACGCTAAAATATGTAGTAGAAGCTAAGAGAAGAAGATTTGTTGTTAGAGAATAATTGAGAAGTTTCTAAACTCGCCTGGAACAAACGCGCCGTTTCAAGGTTTGCCCCGCCCACTTCAATGGGACGCTATTTAAGAGGCGCGGCTTAAGAAAGGAAGTCAGTTCATTCGTCATGGAGGAAGACGGTAGCAATGAGAGCGGTTGCTCAAGCAGGAATTTTACTGTCTCATCAGCTATGTAGCGCGGGCAGAGTAGAGTATTCAGTGATTCACTTCAAAATGCCCCGAGACCCGTCTCAGTGCGCAAGCCCCTATAATTGAGCTACGATCATAAGCGTGAAGTTTACAACAGAGATGCAACACTTGTAGAAAATAAACATGGGACACACACCTACACACAATTCCCTAAGGAAACAGAGCCCTTTCAACTCATCGACAAACGTCACACAGCCAAAAGAAAAACTTCCTCCGGTAGTGAAGAAATGGTAATCAGCAATAAATTTTTAAACCTGGAAGTAATAGACCCGCGACCAAGTACAGAGGCTTTCCCCACCCACCTTAAAATCATGGAGGATTATAACCTGGTCCTGCAAGACACCTGCCGCAAATACACCAGAACTGACAACATGCTCTTCAACGGCTTCATAAAAATTACCCCCAAATCTGAATCCGACCTACTGGGAATATTTGAAATATTAAATAATAGCAAAAAAAAAAAAAAAAGAATGCATTATCTCTGAATATCCCACTAATAGGATCCCTGAAAATAATCATTGAAAATATTCCCTGGAAACCACAGTAAAGAAGAATTAAAGAGTTAAAATTCACAGTTGAACAGATTCACCAGCTGAAAAATTTTCAGACCCAGATCCTCCATTCTATATTCCTTGTGGAAATCAAGAAAACAGGAAACCACAACAACATATTTAATACCAGTCACGTGTCCTCCATGAGGGTAAAAATCGAAACCTACAGAAAGCCTGCCAAAGCCACGATGTGCTTCAAATGCTCAGGATTCCACCACAGCGCGCGGAATTGCAGATGCAATCACCGCTGCATTAAATGCAATGGGAAACACTTGACGGCCGAATGCAGAATCAAGGAAAGGATCCCTGAACCATTTTGCATTAATTGCAAAGGAGCTGGACACCTGGCCTCTTGGAAGGGGAGCCCTGAATATTCCACTACTAGAACTAGACGTACGTACGCCAAAACCCTCGGGAGCAGAACAAACAAGAACATCACTGAAGTGACCCAGAACCCACCTACATCATGACAGAGACCCCACTTCCAGCAACAGAGAAACGAAAACAAATCACAAGATCCAACCCGTACGCAAATCCAAAGCCTCACAGAAATACATGAAATTATTGAAGCCTTTAAAGAAATTAAGAAACTCATCTTGGAATTCCCCGGTCTACTGGAAGCAGCCGCCGAACTGAAAACAACAACAACAACAACAAAAGGTGTTTGTGTGTCACCATTATTTCCTCTGTGTGCGGCATTTTCCAAGCTGTTATTAAACTTCCGCATCTCTTGAAAACCAATTGTGTCTTTATTTGTTTAGTGTGCTTGCACTTATGAAAATTTGAATCTCTATCATTCTATAAAAACGTAGAATTTTAGACCTTCCTCCACCATTTAAGTAAAATATCAATTCCGGGACAATCATTGCTCGGATAGAAAGAGAAAGATGCTTAGTACAATGAATAGAACATCTGAAGAAAATAATACTATAAATGAATTATAAGACTATCAAAATTTGTTTGGTTTAAAAATACTTTGGGGAAAAACCTGTTATGAGACACAACTACATAAAATATTTGAAAATTTTAGTGAGCATTAATACTGCCGAACCGACTGGTAGCCAAGGGCGGCTAGTTTTTAATAAAACTTGAATACGCACTTGATGTTTCATTTTTTTTAACTAATTGGGAATATAGACAGCAGAAGAGCTACAGTGAGATTTAAAATATTGCAAAATATATGCAATGCAGTATCTTTCTTTCCAAATTAGTTCAGAGTGTCATATTGTAATTTATTTACATTTACAAATACTATAAGCAGAAATTGTTTTGAAACTTTAAATAATCAATCAGTAAGACACATAACTGAAATCAAAATGACGGTGCATGTCTTTGCAGGGTAGAAAGCTTAAACTGCAGGAGAGAATTTCCTTAAAAGCAGGAAGATGTAGTTTAATGACGATAGATTTAAGAATGCAGAGTAGGGAACCTGCTACCTCTGACAGCTTCAAGAAATGAAATTAGTGGGTGAGGAAATTGCCTTCAAATAGATTGTGTTGTTTTTACAATTAACTCAACTTTATAAACACTTAAGAAACAAAACATCGCCGGCTTGCTGGCACAGAGGTAGCGCGTCTGCCTCGTGTTCTGGAGGTCCCGGGTTCGAGTCTCGGTTCGGGCATGGTTGTTCCTTTGTGTGCTATCTGTGAGATGGGTGAATGTGCCCCCCTGTAAAAAGGGGCTGTGCAAGCGTATGTGTGTGTGTTTCATCTTCATATGAGCTAGAAGTCAGACTTCTGCCCTCGGGTGCTCAGGGGTTCATACCCTCAGAAGCTACTGCACCCCTCTTTCCGCGGTAAAAAGCGGACACGACATCATCAAACAAAATATCAAAAGTAGAATTTCTTCTCTACAACTTGAAAAAGTAATTTTGAAAGACTAAAGTCATCTGTTGCTATGCCTGTGCATTACCAGAACTTCATGCCATACACAGAATGCATTCAACCTAGTTCATGACATGGTTTGAAACATGAAGACACAGATGATCTTTTCTATAAAGAAGCCGTTGGGGACCCTGATTTTTTAAATGAAATTTTAAAAATACAAACACGTATATTATAGTTCACCTCACGATTGTTGGCGTTCGTCTTCGGGCAAATCCGCTTTAAAACCGATTGGAAATAAGATAAGCCAGGGTTGCTATAGTCATGCGTTGGCGAAAGACGTTATCTTCGGGAAGCGTCATTGTTAGTTTACGACTTGTTAAGTGCTTGCGTTCATTGTTGCTTTCCCAATTTCTTATATTTACATCTATCTAACCATCATTGCTATAATGCCAGGGAATCGTATCGTTTCCAAAGAAAGGAAAATAGTTTTGAATGCTTTGAGATGTTTTGAAAATGAATGCTCTCATTCCACTTTCTCAACCGATCAAAAGAGCTGCGGCAGCGACTGGTGTTTCGACTCGGAACTATTAATCGTATCAAGCGGGAAGTAAAGTACACTGACCATGTAAAATCGCCCTCGAAACGAAGACGCATCGGAAAGTTAATTTCTTCTTCAACCAGTGTGTTATTAGACAAACTGTCAGTGAAATAATATTGAAGTTTATTAAAAAGGAAATAAAGAATTTTTCCCCCTAATTTTTGGTCTGAGTGTGTGAATTTTAGTATGTGGTCTTAACATTAAATTTGCAGATTTATAACAATTATAAATTAATTTATATTCCCAGAAATCCGAAAATTTGAAGGTTTAGAGAAAAAAAAAACTTTGGAATCGGGCAGAAATTGCATTTTGAAGTGCTAACGATTTGTTCGCGCCAGCTGTTTGTAAAGCGTTCCTCAAAAATTTGAGTGAATTGAGCACTTTTTAAATTATTGTGTTAAGATAATTAAAGGCTCAGAGATTTAAATAATAAATAAAAAATCAGAAACGAATAAGTTTTAATTTATTTATCGAAAAACCAATATATATTCTAACTATAGGCGATATTTTGACATAATTTTAAAAGGATATAGAGAAAAATTGAATTTCCAATTAATCTGATTTAATTAGCTAAATATCTCTGTGTATTAAATGTTTGAAAAATTTAAGAAAACCGGAAGTATCCGAGTAATTTTTACAATCTCTAGGTTATAGTATTGAAATTTTTTTAATGACATGACAATAAATAATAAGTAAACATTTCCCGAATATTATGCGATCTTCTTTCTTAATTTCAGGATTAACATTTAGTTGTTATTTGAAATTTGCATTGAATCAGTGCAGCTTATTATTTGTATTATTATGTCGCCGACGTTTAGTAATCGAAAACTTATCCAATTTTTCTTATTTTGATGCATTAGTTTAAGCCTATACCAATGCAAAGTTTGTATAGTTTAAAGATAATAGAAACGACATTTATGTTTGAAACATCAGAGTACTTGCACTGGCACTCAATAAAACTATCTAAATGCAGTCAAACATCAGAGAAGCAACAGCCTTTTACTTTCAATTAAATTATTTCAATAAATTTGCAATATATATTTAGTAAAAAAAGAGAAACAAATTACTTTTCGGAAGGAAGTACTTGAGTATTTTACGGACTATTTTCTTTTAACAATGTACTCGCATTTATCAAAATGTCATCGATATGCAGAATAAAAATTGCGCTCGAATTCCTTTCAAACACTGCCGATTTGAAAACAAATAAAACGGGAGTGATGTACCCCTACAATCCAAGTCCCTGCTGATCTGTATAAAGTCTGAAACTGTATATGCAAATACCAACTATCTTGATTCAAAATAGTAATGGTGAAATAATTTAATCATATGATAATTAATTCAATTTAATTTAGCCATATGATAAATGATTGATCCAGTCTTATAACTGTAATATTATTTCATTCGTCACAACTTTTTATTTTCGGAAATATTGTATCCAACAAGCTCAGAAAAAAAAATCGCCGATTGCTAGAGACAAAATTCCCCGATAACACGCCAACTATGGAAACCTTGATTAGCCGCTTCGTTTTCTTGCCCTCCGTTTCCTGCTAATTCCATGTTTTCGTCCCTACCGCCGAGCGCCAACAACGGGAAGGTGGACTATATTGTGATTTTATTAAATGTGTGATTTTGTTTTTATTAATGCATCAATTACTTCAGAAAAATGACATTTAATACTGAATACAGCAAATCATTTCAGTGTTTTGAACCCGCACTTATACAGTTATAGATGTATAGTTATAGTGATATTATACGATGAACATGTGTGCCATTATCCTGCTTACAATATCTGAAATCT
>JAOUZG010037848.1:200132-236563 GCA_026289955.1 Argiope argentata
AAAAAAAATCTTTAACATTTGAAACTTCTAGAAATCTCTAATATAAATAAATGGCAATACCCTTCCTAGGTAGCACATCCTGCAGCATAATATTGTGTGATATTATATGATATTAAACAATATTGCAAATGTTGATCAATATTGTACAATATTTGTGTGCTAATAGGGTTGTGGCGCAAGCCTTATAAGCCAGTTAACATCTGCGATACCGGAGTCGAGTTTTTGGCATAGTGGTCATGTTACTAGCCTACTGGTCCCAGCATCGCAGGTTCGTATCGCAACCTTCAATCGTGACATTGGTGACCTTGACAACGTATTTTTTCGATCCGTCGTATCGTCATCTACCAGCCAACAAAACCGTCGCTCACTCGACGCACAAAGAACTCACACGCTCACCATAACGGTTGGTGTTATCAAAATCGTTCGACTATGAGCCGACTCACTGGTGGGGGAGTCCTGTAGAGCTAGCCTTATAAGCCAGATAACATTTACGATACCGAAGTCGATTTTTGGTGTCGTGGTCTTATTACTCGGCTACCGGCTGAAGCGTTGCAGGTTCGTACCGCGACCTTCACTCGCGACACCCTCCTTCATCTCCATCCAACAGAAGAAGAAAAATCTCACACTTTCTGATTCCAAGAACTGAAAATTTTTATCTCTACCTACCATAACGCACTTCCTTTTTACTAAACAAGTGTCCAAAATTTGTTGTGATAAAAGAACTATACATCGTGTATTCATCCAGTACTCTTATACTAAATGACATGGAAAAATCTGCCTCCTCTACCCTCTCCCTGCTTTCCCATTCTTTTGAGGACATAACCACAAAAATCTGTCTTATCTCTAGGAGGTTCACGCATGAAATTAGCAAGTTCCACCCAGTCGTCCGTGAACGGGAATAGGAAAAGCCAGGTCTTCACAGTTAATGAACTGAAATAACAGGGTCCGCACTTTCGTTCGCGAATGAACGACAAATCCAGAAAATGACGACACGATTTACATCGTTCACTTAGATGACCCGTTTGTTTGGTCCCGAACGTTCGCGAACGACTCTCCTCTAGTTTGTTCGCTAACGGCACGCCATAGATTACAGGCTATGAATTTATGCACATCTCCTTGGGTGTAATGAAAATGTAAAACTTTTGAGTAGCTTTAATCAAATTCTCCATTAAGAGAGATGCTTTTTCATTTCTAAAAGCACATGCTGTAAAATATTAAATCAAGAAAATTACTTTGCAATCGGATAATTTCGGCATTTCTTTGACGATTCCAAGAAATAAATTAGGACTAGTGAATACGGTAAGTTAAAATAAATGATGATAGGTAAAACAGAAGAATCAGTAACCATCTTTTACATCTGGGCTGAAAAAATTCTAGCTAAACTAATTTAATATGATATTTTTTTTAACTGCCCTATAATAAAGTTACAACTTGAGTGACATTCGTCGACCGTGCTATATGGACAGTTTTATTGAAGGTTCTCCTGTCTCCTATTTTTTATGTCATGCTTTATTTAATACATTTTGAAATTTAAATTGAGTTTCTAAGAATCTGTAGTCGTTCACCCGTGTTTGAAAGTTTTTGGCTGTTTTTTTTTTAATTATTTGTCACGCTTTTAGACTTCGAAGATTTTAGTGCTTTTGTGAAGTAGTTTAACTCTTTCGCCAAATTGGCGATAAGGCACCAAAGCTGGCAACTACTGTTTTCTGTGGTGAGACAATCTTTCTCTTTGGCTGGAGTCATCTTCATTCTTTTACTTAAAAATAGACTTCTTTCATGAAAGCTATATTTTTATTTGAATAATTTAGACTCTGCTGTAAGTAATCAAAAACTGTTAATAGTGTAATGCAATACAGGTAAATTGAATTTATCATCTAGTAAACATGTTAATAAAACTGAATGAATTAAGGAACATTGTTTTTTATTAATTATATTTTATTTGTTAAATGTTCTAAAATTGCAGTCCAGTGTGCAATATCTAAGAAAACTAATGCTTTTTTCAGTAGTATTTCATATAATTCACAACTATTTTTAAGCATTTCATCAACATATAAATTTATTGATTTGTATTCCAATAAACTGTTATAAGAAGGTGATGTTATGAAAAAGAGCTGAACATTTTGTGTTAATATTTTATATTTATAGTTAATGCAATGTTTACTTTTATGAAACCTAATTAATATCAAGCTGCCTGTTTGTCCTGTCTTTGAAGACTTCTTAGATTATCATATATGTCTTCTATTAAAATAGGAAATGTGAATTTTCTAAACTTATCTTCTTTTTATCTTTATCATTATTTATCTTATTCATTATAAATGGCTTAGTTGAAATTTTAGTTATCACTAATAATTCAATATAATAAAATAATTTAGGTACTTATTAATTAATGGTGAAGGATTGGCAATTCATTGGCAAAAATATGATTTAATTTCTATAAATTTTCTACAAACCGTGTGGACAGATGCTTGTTTTCTTCTCGTAAATTATAAGTACTCTCATAGTTTGATGTTCTTAGTGTTATGATACATTTCATGAATTTTGTCTCTTCTGCAATTAATTAATAAATATCGTAGTTTAATATACTGGTTATATTGAAAGCCTTCTAAAATTAGAAATTTTGGAAATGATATTAGTAACACATTAATAATGAAAAATTACTGTTGTATTTGGGAATAATAAACTTATGTCATTGTTTGTTTTTTGTGTAAATTAGATAATTGTTTAAAACTCATTTTTAGTATTCAATCAATAAAATAAAATAATTCTTCTGATTACTTTTGTTTGTTGTAAAATAACTTTTGTGAATGAAGTTTTTAGCAAGTAGCTACTTTCAGTTATAATAAAATATATATATACTGATCCCTGGCAAATATATAATAAGGTATTATTTTAAAACTTACTTAGTGTGAAGTTTTAAAGGTTTAAATCTCATTGTTCATTTCTCAATGTATAAATTGAAAAATGTGCCATTAGCTGGGCACAAGCAAGAAACCATAGAAATTTGGCGGAATTCTACATTATTTGAAGATTTTTCACTCCTGCCTGGCTAACAGAAAAGTACCAAATGAACTAAATTTGCTAATTAAACAATGCACAAATTTATATTAAATGACTTTATTGTATTTGTGATGAAAGCATGGATTGATGCAAGAGATATGAAAAGGTTGCTATTTACTATAATGTTTTAATGATATTTAAAATTTTTTAATTTCTTCAAAATCTGAATTGCCTAGATGTATATAAATACAAAGCAGTAGATTACCACAATTTAAATTGACATTTGAAATCTGCTATTAAAATTTTATTTCAAAATAATTAGTATAATTACATTTGCATCAGATCAACTTTATCATATCTTTTACGGTTTAATAAAAATCCTTCATGATTAGAAAATGGAAAACGAATATCAAGGTAAGTGTAATTCATAAATTGTACAAATATTTTTGAAATTATTTTGCTTTTATGCATTATGTTCAAATTCAAAGAAAAACTGAAATATCTGAAACCCACTTAAAAACGCTCTGCCAAGAATTTTTGAAAAAGTATGTAAGAATATGTACATGTATTGTGCTTCTCAAATTATAGGAATATATTATGTTAACAACAATACATTCTTGAAAGCTTAAGTTATTATTAGAAATACAAATGAAAAATGATGGTATTCATCATATCTAAGAAAAAAATTTGTAATTTGGATTATCTCATAAAAATCGTGCATATCTTGTTTATTAAAGAAATAAGTGTGGAATTTTTTTAATTATTACTTTGCCTTTGCACTTTTCTATTTAATTGTGGATTTTCTTAGTGTACTTTTAACTTTGATCACAGGGGCTTTAGATTTTTTAGGTAGAAAATATTGAAAATATGAAGAATTATGTAAGTCATTAAATATTTTAAAATACTTAACTAATCTTCAGTATTTTAAAAGAAATCCTGGGAGAAGGCAAATAAACTTTCCTTCTTGAAATAAATGTCTTGATATGTTTGAGTGAAGCTACTTGTAAAATTTGTTTAGAAATAGAGAAAAAGTATAATATTTTTCAGCATACTTCTCCTTAATTATATGGTAAAGGTTACTTATAGTGTGCCCCTTGCCGCGCCAAGGATGCCAAGTCGCCAATAAAGATGGCGGACACTGTAAACAAACACTTTTAAGAGTTAGTGACGGTTACGACTTTTCGCAATATAATGATGATTTTTTTTTAAATCGATAAGCATTGTCTTTTTATTATTATTTTTCAGGCCCGGTGCCTTCAACAGATGCCTCCGGGCAGAATTTTTTAACTTAAAAAAACATCCTACGGCTTCGCTATGCCCGGGAGCGGGGAACTAGTAGCTTCGCTAGCACATTGAACATAAGGAATGTGCGGATAACATGAACAGTAAATAATAAATAATTCAGAAAGACAAAGATACAAAAAGAATGGATTTAAGAGGAAATTTTAAAGACATAAAGTACAAACTTGAAGTATTTAATTTGTTGTAAAAAATATATTCCAATCACCCTTCATCCATTTATCAGGTTCGAAATGTTTTTTTCCATCCCATTCACCTGTCATCCACTCTTGAATAATTGCCGAAAAAATAACTAGCGAAGAAAACAAACGATAGAGCTTTGAAAGAATGACGAGAAATGCGAATAATTCTATTGCAGACCGTTTTTAAAGAAAGAAACCAGACGATTTTGTGAAATCGCATACTGACAATTAAAATGAGTAAAGGAATAAATATTTTATATTCGCATTAAAAATATAATTGAAACTTCTTATTAACTATACAAAAAATCTTAATTATAATACAGATCAAAAATAAAATATTTAATTGATATTATTTTTAATTTATATTTTCATGAAAATAGTTGAAGCTCATGTACAACTCAACCATTGTAGAAAGAAGTAAACAAAACATCATAAGGGTTACTACAAGAGCTTTGTATTGGGTTGCCATATTGGCGACAAACTCGGGGGCACACTAATGACCATTTTAACCAATTATATTTTAATACTTGCTTATTAGTTTAGCATTGTTCAGCTTGAGAAATGGTTTCATTGTTGGGTTCTTACTAAATAATCGATGCTTTTATTAATATATATATATATATATATATATTTCTTCCTAGACCTGTTGTTCACTAATACATTACTGAAAAGATATCACTTAAGAGCTATATGTGAAAGAATGTAACTACTGTATCATTTAATGAGTAAGCTATATTCTTTGCCAACCATTTAAATATTTTCAATTCTATTATTAATTTTTTTACATAAATAAAATCTTTTTTTAATAATAACAAATAATGAAATTATTTGTTATTATTAAAAAATTATTAAAATTAAAAATTAATATTGTTAAATTAATATTAATAATAATTTGTTATTATTATAATTAAAAATTAATTTACCTAAATAAAATCATTATCAGGGGTACTTACTTTACTGTGGAGGATCCGGATGTTGTCAAGTTGTTTATCTTTTGTATCGCCAAATCTAATTACTGCTAATCTCCGCACAGTTCTCTGTGGTAAACCCTGTGTGAAACAGTATGTGCAATAGCATATTTTTAAGGCATATTGATATACACATTTGCTATGAAATGGTTTTATCATTACACAGTACGGACAACCTAATGGAATTTTACCTTCGAAGTTTTTCTGTTTATAATTCTTGTCCTTGGTGGCGGTAAAAATTGCCTGAAAAAAATCTAAGGACAAGAAATAATGTAAAGCAAATAAAAATTAATAAATTAAAATAAACCAAGAAGGAGGGACATTTCCTTTGCAGATTTTACTTTTAACTTTAATGCTTTCTTTTCATGCAATTTTGAGTGAAAATATGAAATTATAGAATGAATAATAATAAAAAATGATTATTGAAAAATATAAACAGGTTATGCATGAAATTATATTAATAATTATTGAAAAATTGATTAAAAGATATCAAATTGAAAGTAAGAAATTTAAAAAATTATTACTTACTTTTTACTATCATTTATTAATGCTTAATTGTAAATTTATTTCCTTCAACTGCACATTTTTTTCTAGCATAGAATCGTGAAATAATTGATATAATTATATGAACACAACACTGTAATATTAATTCACAGAAACTTGAGTAGCATGTAACTAATATAGAGTAAAGTTATAATTTCTTTCTAAGCATAGAGTTGTGTGATGATGAAAACTTTTATTTTTATGTATGGGGGGGGGGGGTTCGATTCTATCAGAATAACATTAGAGGCTTAGAAAATTTTTGGAATATAATATTCTAGTTAGCAGTTCACGCTGATCATAAGATATAATACGTATTTTTGGCTCAATGTTATTGCAATATAGAATGTAAAATTAATAGATTAATAGGCATTTGTAAAGGAAATCTGCTAAAGAGTTAAATGTTATTAGAATTAAAAATTCTATTTTTTAATGTTACTTAAATAATTCATTTTTGGACAGAAAAAATAATAACAAACATAGAGTAAGAAGCTATTTTTCTATTTCAACAGTTTAGTGTGTTGAATGTCAATTAAAACCTTTTTGATGTGCAATTTTTTTTGATTTTTTAAATGATAAAAATGAAATCTTGCTCACTTTATTATTATTTTTTGCAAATTTTATTGTGAAACAATGTATACTCTATTTGCCAAGCATATGCAAGACCGTTTAGATTCAAAGTAGCACCTTCAGGGACTTACAAATAAATTCTGCAATTAATTGGTTAATTTTCTTTTTTAATGTGTTTTCATTTTAGGGATAAAGTGTCAACCATAACTTTGTACTTGATTACAGGTTTTATACCAGATTGCTTCAAATTTTAGCCATGTGCACCGGCCTGAATTATGTAAAATTCATTGTGTTGAAATATTCTATTTGTGATGTAATGTAAATTTGTGATGTATTCTATTTGTGATGAAAATTTAGAGAAGGATATTTCAGCTGAGATATTCTTTATGTCAACTGTCAGTTATGTCAGTGAATCGAGCAGTTTTGAAATAACAGTAATGTGTTTTCAAAATCAGACTTGTTTTAAAAAAACTCACTTGTATGAGAGAAATCCAATGATAATCTTTTAGTATTTGTATTTATATATTTAAATGCTGACTAATTAATTTGAGGGTCTTAATGCAGCTTTGATTTTTAGTAATAATTCCTTTAATATCCCTAGACAAAAAATATAAATATTATACATAATCGTTTATGAATGTTTGAGGGACCATTTCAAATGACATACTATGAAATCTTGGTTCACAGTACTTCTATATAGAATGTATAGAATATGAACTTTCTTTAGTTGTGCTGTATAACAGCTAAACTATAATATTTAAAAAAAGTAAGAAATAAATTTTAATAACTAATTAGTTTTTAATAAATATTATTTAGATTTTAATGTAACATTACTTTTTTTTTAGATTTCAAGATTTTGTTGCCACAAACCTTACATGCTAATGAGAAAGGATGATAAATCATCACATTTTTCAGGAATAAAAGTGGCCACAATAAGAAAGGTTTGACCTTTGAAAGACCTACAACCCTAATTGCAACATATCTGGATGGAATCAAGAACTAAGAAATAATAAATTTCCCAGTATATCTGTTTAGAACATTTCAGTCATGCTATAATTTTTATAACTTACTAGTGATTATATTTAAGTATTGTTACTCGCATACAGAAAAAAATTTATTCTTATGACCCATGTTATAAAACATTCTTCCTAAAACTACATTCAAAATTTTCCTTTTTGATTCACCTAATGAAGATACTTAATTTTTGTCATATATGGACAAAGGCATTTAAAATGCATTCATCATGAAAATCTTACTAGCAAATTGGAATTAAATAAGATGTATCTTGCAGAAATCAATGTTTTACAAATGCGTTTTTCTCATTGTTTCATTTAATGTTGAAACCTTTTGCTTGCGCACTTTGTGATATTTTCTCAGGTTCCAATTTTAAAGAAACATTTATTGGTGCATACTAAAGAGGAACCATATACATATGACATTTATAATAAAGCAATTTTTCAATGGTTACAATTAAAAATTAATTTAAGTTGGCATACAAATAAGTAATCCTACCCTGGCTACAGAGTCTTTTTTATGATTTTCGATTTCAAAAGACATTTACAGATGCAAACACAGGAGAAAATGTTTACATGCAAGTTTTGCAAAAAGACGTTTTCCGAGAACGGTAATTTAAACGTACATTTGAAACTGCATATGGATAAGAAACCGTATGTATGTGAAGTTTGTAACAAACCCTTTTTGAGTACGGCAGGTTTCAAAAGACATTTACTGACTCATACAGGTGAGAAACCGTATATATGTGAATTTTGTAACAAAACTTTTTCGGATCAAACGAATTTCAAAAGACATTTACGTATGCATATGGGTGAAAAACCGTATGCTTGCGAATTATGTAATAGACAGTTTTTGAATAGATTCGATTTAAAAAAACATTTTCGTACACATACTGGTGAGAAGCCATATAAATGCCAATTTTGTAACAAACCCTTTGCAAATCAGAGTAATTTCAAAAGACATATACGTATGCATACGGGTGAGAAACCGTATGCTTGTGAATTATGTAATAAGGAGTTTTCAAGTAGGGAATATTTAAAAAGACATTTACTGACGCATACAGGTAAGAAACCAAATATATGTGAATTTTGTAACAAACCCTTTTTAGATAATGGGAGTTTCAGAACACATTTGCGAATGCATGCGCAAAATAAGCTGTTTTCTTGCGAGTTTTGCAAAGAAGCTTTTTCCTGTATCACTGATTTAAAAGTCCATTTGCGTCTACATCCAGAAAAGAAACCATATATTTGTGACATTTGTAACAAATCTTTTTCGCAAAAGAGAAATTGCAGAATACATTTGCGTACTCATACTGGTGAGAGACCCTATACATGTGAAGTTTGTAACAAAGCCTTTACATATCAGTGTGGTTATAAAAGACATTTACTTTCGCATACGTAAGAAAAATTGTATACTTGTGAAATTTGTAATAAAGGTTTTTCTCACAATTCAAATTTGAAAAGGCAATTATTTTTGCACACAAAAAAGAAATTGTATACCTGAGACACTTTTCTGGGGCCTGCTGGTTTAAACATAAAATAACTGATGCATACGAAAGTGAAACCGTATGCTTATTTGAATGTTTTCAAAAAAGAAAACATACTCATGACACATCTGTAATGAGATATTCTCATTGCATTTATTTAGAAAACATTTGACATAGCATATTATAGAAAAAGAATGAATTATACACTTTTGATGTTGATTGATGAAACCTCATTTTAAAAGGAAAGACCAATAAGAATAATTTTTTAACAAGTTAATGTTTTAGAAAATAAAGACAAAAAAGTTTTATTAATTCACTAAAATATATACAAATATTCTCTTCTTGGCATTCTGCTTTGTATGACAGAGTACATAATGCTTGTTCCCTTTTATTATACAGATTAATTCTTATGGTTGTAAGAATATTATGACTTTGCAGGGCTATTGAATAAAACAAAACTGAGTGAAATTTTGTTTTTTTTTTGTTTGAAATTACAAATAACAGTTGAAAAATTAAATTTAATACAGTTATAAATATATATTAGAGAAGCATCCAAAAATATGAACAATATAAAGATGATACAACCACTCATGCCATTCCTGTTCAGTTCCACCGATAGCATGCTTTGAAAGCTTGCTGATATGCTTGTTTTCAGTTTATGAACATCAGTTGATAGGGTGAGGGGAATTAATACCTGCTTGCTGTAGCCCCATATTAGCTTATTAATGTAATATTTATACAATATTTTCAATAAAAATTTGTCTTTAATTGAAAAGTATTGTAACTTAAAAATACTTTCCTTTTACTATTGTGTATGCCTATAATTTGAATAAGTTTTCTTCTGTGACATTTTGTACCTCAAAGATTCAAAACTGTGTTTGATTATTAAAAATATAAAAACTAATATGAAAAAGTATGTCTTTGTATTTATGTGTTTGAATTTTGTAATTTATTTAATATTGTTTCCTGCTTGAAATATACATCTTATATTAAGTGTTAAAATACATATATATATTAGCTGCTTATTTAGTTTGTAAAAAATTTTATTTTGTATATTTATTTTCTTTAAAATTTTGTTAAAATAAAAATTTTGTAAACTAACAAAAATAATCGTTAAGATCGTAGTTATTATTCTGATTTGCATTGATTTTATAATTTGTGAGACTTCGTTTCTACTGTTCTTTCAATTGTATCCACCGTAACATATTCTGTGAGGAACTTTCTCAGTTTAGAGAAAACTCAGTGTTTTCTTTTCATAATAACCATATGACTCTCATTCTTTTAAAATAAGTTCTCATACAATTTATTATTCAAAATAAAGTCTGTGAAAAAAAAAAAGGCGTCTGTTATCACAATTTTAAGCTATCATTATGGGAACATTATTTTTTAATACCATGTGGCTTCAGTTGAAAGGGAAAAACCTTATTCTCTTACATAACTCTTATTTGACAATCACAAGCATTTAGAAAAACGATAGGTTTTTACCATATCAAAATCAATCGTTCGTGATTTTTTTTCCTTCATGCCTGTATCCCCCCCCCCGTTAAACACTTGTTATAAACAATCACATGACTATTCGATTGCACATGCGCCGATACTTAGAAAACAAAGGTTTTTTCTTATCAAAATCGTTCGAGGTACAAAACTTTATCTTATGGCCTTCTCCCTCCCCCCTTCGAAAACCCGGTTTAAAATGGTTTGGATTGACTTTTGAATAAATGTTACTTCTGTATTGCACAATCGCCAACTTTCAAAAAAAGGGATAGCTCCCCCCCCATCTAAGAATTATTCGAATTTCAAAACTTTTCTTCGAGTCAGAAAACTAAAAAATTAATATATGACGTCAAACATCTCTGTCCTTTATTGTCCAGAATGGAGAATAGAGTGTGAAGAGGATTGATAAATCTAAATTAGATTTCAATGTCATCTGACTCCATATAGGGAGTTTGGAAAGAATCTCTCTCTTCATATCAAAAATAATTCTGTATTTTACACTCCGAAACATCACATACACCTGCCGCTAGGAGATTCTCTGAATGTATTCCTCCGCGCTTTAATCGAGGTGGGGAACAAAATAATACTAACTACGCCGAAATACCATTTATGATTAAAGGAGAATGAGACGTACGTCATGCTTTGGCGCGCTTTCTCAGAGAGATTTATAACGATCGCTACGAGTGCATGGCGGTCGGTTGCCACTTTTTGTCATTTAAATCGCCAAATGTGGTAACCTTCTTTATCATTTTCTGATAATCCTAATAGTCGAAAATTCAGGCCTCAAAAGCAATAAGTTGCCTTTATTTTTGTGCATTTTGAGGTTTCAGGAACCTGAAGCAAAACAACATCATGTTCACACATGATAGTACTTCAGATTGAGGAATTAATGAATTTAAATTTTGAATATGGTTTTATTCCATTCATTATTTTAATGAAATGTAAGAGATAAAAGTGATGAATACTGTTACTATTCAAAGGATAGAAATATGTCCGGTCATCGAAATTCAATGAGTCACTTTCTTGATAATCTCAATTTATTCTACTTCATTTTCACCACATCTTAAATGATAGCACCTCATATGGTCCTTGATAAGGCCGTTGAAGGCTTTGACGGATGCTGTCGGTTCTTACGAAGACGTGTGAACAAGTTGTCAAGTCTCGAAAAATGAATGGCTTTTGCTTCGAATGGTTTGTAAAAGGGACAGGGCTTAGTTTATTTAAGTGTTCTTTAAGCGTTTTGACAAACTCAGACTGAGGTTCACATTTTGTGTTTTCAAAGAAGTCACAGGGCTGTCTGATGTTTTCCCCATAAAGTAGTTCAGCTGGCGTAGAGTTGAAATCCGAATGCCAAGTTGTGCGTAGTCCTAGTAGAATGATCGGAAGTGATCGTGACCACCTTGGATTTGCATGACACATAATGGCAGATCTAAGTGTTCGGTGCCAGCGTTCGATGCAGCCGTTGGCTTGTGGATGGTACGATGTTGTTCGATTCCTCTTAAATCCAATGAGCTTTGATAATTCAAGGAATAGCTGGGATTCGAACTGTGTTCCTTGATCGGTTGTAATGATCATAGGAGATCCAAAGCGTGAAATCCAATTCTTAACGAGTGTATCTGCAACTGTATCGGCTGTGATGTCCGAAATCGGAATAGCTTCTGTCCAACGGGAGTATCTATCGATGATTGTTAAGCAATAACGAAAACCTTCTGAAGATGGTAATGGGCCAATGATATCCAAGTTTATTTCGCTGAATCGTTGACTGACGGTTTTATATTGTTGATATGGACTGTGGACATGTCTAGAAATTTTCGATTTTTGGCATTGTAGACAGCATCTAGTCCAATATCTGGCGTCTTTTTTGATTGACGGCCAAACAAATTTTGATGTCAGAAGTTTCGCTGTAGATTTGATTCCCGGATGTGAGGAACTATGAACACTGTGAAATACTGATTTTCTGAAATCTGGTGGTATATATGGTCGTGGAGAATTTCGAGAAGTATCACAGTAAATAAAAGATTTTGTTCCGACAACGGGTAACTTTTGCATCTCCAAGGAAGAATTTGGAGAAGAAAGAATTTCTTTCAATTCCGTATCTGTCTCTTGAGATTTGGATATGGCTTCATAATCAATTTGGGAGGGAATATGAATTTCATTCATTCTTGACAGGGCATCAGCTATTACATTGTCTTTACCAGAAATATGTTGGATATCTGTAGTGAATTGTCCGATATATTCAAGGTACCTTTGTTGTCGAGGTGATGCTTTTTCTAATTTTTGGCGAAATGCAAAAGTGAGAGGCTTGTGGTCCGTGAAAAGTGTAAACTCACGACCTTCCAATAAATAACGGAAATGTTTGATTGAAGAGTATACTGCCAAGAGTTCTCTGTCATATGTAGAGTAATTTTGTTGAGCTGGAGTTAAGCGAACGGAAAAGAATCCTGATGGTTGCCACTGTCCATTAACATATTGCTGAACGACAGATCCCAAAGCTTTATCCGAGGCATCTACCATCAGGCAAAATTTAGCTGTAGGTGAAGGGTGTGCCAGAATAGTTGCTGTACGCAGTTGCTCTTTGCATTGCTCAAAGGCTTGTATTGATTTATCAGTCCAATTGATGGTTCGATTATCATTCCTTTTGCTATTTTTTATGTAATCGTACAAGCTAGCTTCATGTTGAGCTGCTTGTGGAATAAATCTTCTGTAAAAATTAATACCTAAAAATCTTCTTAATTGTTTAACTGTTTCAGGGAGCTTAAATTCTTCAATAACTTTTACTCTTTCTTTTGTTGGTTCGATACCATTTGCAGAAATTCGATGACCTAAAAAATTTACTTCGTTTTGGGAGAAATTACATTTTGAAACTTTTAATATTAGACCAGCATCTTGAAGACGTTGAAAAACTTGCCTAAGATGATTAAGGTGCTGAGCTTCATCCTTCGATGCAATGAGAATATCATCAATATAGCTGAAGCAAAAATCCAAGCCTCGTAACACAGAATGAAGAAATCGTTGAAAAGTTTGAGCTGCATTGCGCAAACCGAAAGTCATTCTTGTGAACTCAAATAAACCGAAAGGGGTACAAATGGCTGTTTTTTCTATATCAGATGATTCAATTGGAATCTGATGGTAAGCTCTTTCTAAATCAAGGGTGGAAAAATATTTACATCCATATAAATTTTGAGTAAAATCATGTAAATGAGGAATGGGATATCTGTCAGGTTGGGTAGCAGCATTCAGAGCTCTGTAGTCCCCGCAAGGTCTCCAACCACCTGTTTTCTTTGGTACTAGGTGTAACGGACTTGACCAAGGACTGCTCGAAGGTCTGCAAATTCCCTGCTCCAACATATATGAGAATTCCTCTTTTGCTATCTTGAGCTTGTCAGGTGCTAGGCGACGAACCTTTGAAGTGACAGGAGGGCCTCTTGTAATGATAGAATGTGTAACATGATGCTTTGTTTCGCTCTTCTTTAATTTAAAATTTCCTGACGTGATGTTGTTGAATTCTTTCAAAAGCATACGAATGTTGGGATCCAGGCTACTACAATCGAGTGGCGTTAAAGACGAGGATGGACCTCTCATTATTTTAGCTGGTGCGGAAAGCGAAGTTAGGGGATCAATCAACCGTTTTCGCTTTAAGTCAACTAGAAGACCATAGTTCTGTAAAAAATCAGCACCAATGATAGGTTTTGAAACATTAGCGACTATGAACTGCCAGTCGAATTTTCTTCGTAAACCAAGATCGAGTTTAACCAATTGTGTTCCATAAGTTTTAATTGGCGTTGAATTAGCTGCAAACAATTTAAATTCTGAAGGAGTCCGATTACTTAATTTGGATAAAGGTATTACTGATACATCAGCTCCTGTATCAATCAAATAACTTTTATGGCTCGAATTATCAAATATAAAGAGGCGACAATTTAAACGGCCATGGTCGTTGGCCTCCTCAAGCAACCGGCCATTTAGTTTTCCGAGACCGATGGCGAGTTAGGATTTCTAAATTCGCGAGGTGAGATGCACTTTTTAGCATTTACACTAAATTTAAAATGGTACCAGCAGAATTTATGGTGAGTTGAACGAGATCTGGATCTGTTGTTTCGCCCTCTGAAGTTTCTGGACTTGCTGCGTGACCGTTGACGATGTGCAAATTCTTCAAATTGTTTTGTGAGTGATGCAATGCCGGCTTCTAACGTTTCAATTTTTTTTCTATCAATGGATGATGAATTAGTAGTATTGGATTGTGCAATAGAAAATGATTCTGAAGAATTGTAGGCACTAATTATTTTTTCTGCCATTTCCGCGATATTGTCCAGCGGATCTTTACTAATAGACAATATGGCTTGTACTTGTTGAGGCAAACGCTGAAGCCAAAGTGATTTTAAAACTTCTTCCGAGATAGAATTGCCATCAAAACCTTTCATATGCCGCAAAAAGTCAGATGGGCGTTTGTCGCCGAGATCAATTTCAGTAAGTAGTTTTTTTAATCGAGATTCTTCTGTGTCGGTTAATCCAGTTAGAAGAGCATTTTTCAAAGTTTCGTATTTATTCTCACTTGGCGGATTGGATAAAACATCTACAACGAACTCTAACACATTTTCGTCGAGCGCTGCTACGACGGTGTTAAATTTAGTAATATCTTGAGTAATGTTGCTATTGGAAAATTGAGCTTCAAGTTGTATAAACCAAAGTTTTGGTTTATTTTTCCAAAACACTGGCGGTTTAACAGCGATTCGGCTCAACTCAGAGTCCATATTTGAGCTATTATCAACCATAATGAAAAGATGACACAATAACGGTATTAAAAAGAATTTAACATACCTCGCTATTTACCGCGATAAAAATAGCTTTGCAACGTTCGGAATTCAAGTCCAAGGTCACCAATGTGGAGATATTTTTTATGTTAGCACACATATTAAAGAATTAAGTCAGTTCAATCATTTGGAATAACATCGACTCTACGAAACAACTTTACTAACTGAAAACATAGTAAACATTAATTTTTAAAGCAATATCTGGTTGCCAACTCAGAAAAAACATATGAGTAATAATATTTAGATAAATCATAAAAAGTACGGAAATACAGTGAGTCAGCGAGGATAATCTTTTTAACACCACAATAATAAATATTGCATTTCCGTTGATGCACGTGATACAAAAAATAATACTTCAGCGATCAGAATTTAGGCGCCACAAGTTATTGTAAAATTATGGTGTTAAAGCGCAAGAAACCATCTCAAAATTCGAGAATTTCTACTGACATTAATTTTTAACCAAATCTGGGAATTGTGGTCGGTGACTATAGTGAAGGCCTGACCATTCAAATAATGTTTCAGTCTTTGAATCCAAATATAATGGCGGCACATTCCTTTTCAGTAACGTAACATTTCCTTTCCACCTCTGAACATTTTCGGCTTAGATAAATGATGGGATGTTCTTGATTATCTCCAGTTTGAGATAGAACGACTCCTATTCCGTTGTCGGAGGCATCCGTTTACAATATAAATGGTCGATTGTTGTCTGGAGAATGAAGAACTAGGTTTGTTTGGGATAGCTTGCTTCAGTGCACCAAAGGTCTCTTGGCAATCGTCTGTCCATTTCACCGATTCTTTCCGGCATTTTTCTTTTAGGGTGTCTGTTAGAGGTGCCGTGGCGGAAGAAAACATTGGAATGCCTCTAATATCGTGACCTCCGAGAGACAAGGCCTGCTAGATGTTGAAATGAGTCATCACTGTCGGAGAAGGACGGAGGTTGTCATAACTTGTGTAACTTGCGGTGTATAGCATTGTGCTTTCTCGATAATTTTCGTTGATTCTCTAAATTATCAAATGGCTTAGATTACAATTAAAATAATATCATTTTGTATTAAAAAATTGATGTTTAAGTAATTGCAATCGTGATATGAGAATTTCCTAATATCTCAATTTTTTGACAACTTTCGTTATTGAAAATACATTCACCGAATTATTCAATAGGTGCATAATAATTGCTAATTTGAGAATTAATTAATATTAATTTGCGTAAAATAGATGCTTTCATTAATTTTCTTTGAAATGGGAACATTTTAATTTTCGAGATGTTTTATTTTGTAAAAACGGAAGCTAATCAATAGTAAAATATTTATAAATCGAAAATTAAAATTGCTGTAAACTGAAAAGTTGGTTAATAATATAATGAGATTATTCATTCAGTTTTATGCACTGTATAAATATTGAATTTAAAATTTTTTACTAGAATGTTTGTTAAAAAAATATAGCAAATATATTAATTGCACTTGTATGGAGGAACTAAGTTAATAAAAGCTATCAAAATATTTTCAACAAGATTAATGATTGAATTCATTGGTTAGGAACTTCAATAAATTTATTCTCATATTTTTCACTAATTAATTTCTGAACTATAAATGTATGGATAACAGTATTAAAAACAATTTTAATGGAATATAATAAGCTACCCTTATCGTTTACATTTATTAGTTTAAAATTAGGGGGAAGGGAATTTACATCTGTTATTTTTTTAAGACAATGTAAACATTTAGTTTTTTTTAAAGCAGCATGAGACCAGTAACCAACTAAATATGCTATTATGGACAATGTATCTTCTATTTCATCTATGTCGGATTTTTCGACAGATATATCACAAAAATATTAAATCTATCGGTTCTTTTCCATCATCTTTATTCTCATCGTTGCTATCAAATATGTTAGGAGTTATAGTACCTTTATTGTGAGAGGCAATTTTTAATTCATTGGATAATCTTAATTTACCTTCTGTCTCGTAAATTTGTCTTACAGAAACATGGTATTTGGTCTCCAGCCATACTTCTATACTGATCAAATCTAGATTCCAGCTTATCTGTTTGAATTTTACCTAAGAGAATGTAATTCTTTTTTAATGTCTTGGTGCAGTAATCAATTATTTCGATGAAAGCTTGTATCGTATGATGAAGGGCAAGAAATGTTTCCTTGGAAAGTCTACCATTATTGGAATCAAGCTTTTCCCATGTGCTTACCCATTTCACTTGATATTTTTAAAAAATAATACTTGGGACAACATTTTCTTTCAGCCTGGGCTTCTTCAGAAGAGCAGTTAAGGTTTTTCCAGTACTTTCATAATAGAAAGTAGTTCTGGAAAGCACTCCATGTTCTTTAAAATATCTTTCACATACCTGAAAGAAAAAAAAAAGGAGAAAACCCCCAGAAAAAAAATCTTTTTCATGTAGAATAACTTTTTATATTTATAAACTTACAAATAAAGAGGAATTTTTTTTAAGTTCAAACATTTTTAAAGAATTCCTTAAAAATCAATTATTTTCATGCCATACTTTAAAAAGATAAATTAAAACTAATTCTAACTAATTAAATGTAAATTAACAAACAATTTACAACACTTTTATTAACTAATGTAAGTTTAATAACCTATATTTTACATTATCAAAATAGTAAAGCTAGTATTGAACTAAAATTAATATATCTTAACGAAATTTTAATCAGAATGACATTAATTTTTTTACAAAAGTTAAAACCGTAATTAATACAGATTATAATATTCAACACTTAAAAATAATTCAAACTATTTCAAAATATTAAAGCGTATTAATTATCAATACTAATTTTTGTTAACCTTAGAATTCTTTGTGCTATTAAAAAATTTTCTTGGAATTGCATGCACCTATTGTCATGATTGGAATTAATGTATACAACTTTAACATTTTATGTAGCCAAATAGTCAGTAAAATGTAAGCTTGAGATTAATTGATGAAAAAATTCTATAAAAAGCTTATTTAAACAGAATTTTTATATCAGCATTATGAATAATTTAATGACAATCGAATGTGTAAGAACCTTGACAGGGCTAGATAACCCGTCTAAAAATTGATTTGATTTTTGACAGAAAGAAATAGAGAATTTGTATTAGTAAATTGCAGCTATTTATGCTTATTTCATAAGTTCAATCTTAATCACCTCCACATTACTGAAAGAACGAATAATATTGAAAAACTAAATCGCAATTACAATTTGTGTGAAAACAGAACTCGAAGAACAAATAGGCTTAACAGTAACAGATTCAATCATACTTTAATTTTGCATTAAGAATAATAAAAGAAATGCATTTACCTTCATAATTTGTGTCCTAAACTTGCGTTTGCATCTTCTCCATTTAAATATAACTCCATCTTGGATCAAAAAATATATTTAAAAAAGATTGTGGGGGGATGAAAGCATATATCAACCAGTCGTCGCTTGCTTCACGCAGAAAACGTGCAGAATGACAATTTTCAAACGGCTTCTCGATCGCCTGACCGTGGTGACTCACAAGGAGTGAACGATAGAGCCAGCAGACCTTATCTCTCTGAGGTCACGGATATTATCGGACCGCTAAACCCAAAAATACTTTTATCTCAGTTTTAGTTCTTGGGGTAGGAAAATTCACCATGGCTTTTATCTTCAACTTCTACAGTCTCCTGCAACCTTGTTCCATTACATGTCCGAAGTATTAAACACACCTTTCTACAAACCTGCATTTGTACGATTTAATAGTTAATCTCGCCTGTTGTACTCTCTGCAATGCTCTTTCTAAATGCCTGATATGGTCCTGGAACGAGGCTGAAAAATTCGCAATTTCGTTGAGATAGGGCACAGCAAAATCTTCAAGAAACTGTGCGATCATTCGACTAAATTCATACGGAGCATTCTTCAATCCAAATGGTAAGCAAGTGCCAAAGTTTGTAACAAATGCAGACTAGAGTTGGCGTTTTTTTGACATAGGAATCTGCCAATACCCTTTTGATGTCCAAAACTTTTAGGTTTCGATAATCTATACATGGTCGAGGCTGGTACTTCAACCAGCACCATAGGTGAAGTATAATCGGATTATCCTACTTCAATAATTTTCATGGCCAGCATTTTCTGTATCTATCCCTGAAGGATTTCATTTTACCTGGGTGATGTTCGGTAAAATTTCGACAGCACCGGCTCCTCCGACATTAACCCAATGTCATGAGAACATTTTCCTTCCTGGAACATTTCAAAAATATTCTCGATACTTCCAGATAATAATTTACAGTTGTTGGCAGTGATCTCCAGTCAGTGTACTCTCGATCAGTTCTGGAACGATTTCCGATACATCTAGAACATTTGGAATCCGTTCGATATGAGGAATTTCCAATTTCTCAACTCCCATTCCTTCCTTCGTCTCCAATAAAAGGTATTTTTTTTTTGCTCTGGTCTTATATAATATGGTATTCACATGGTAAACCTGATACTTATTCTTTCCAGGAGATAATAATACCACACAATTGGTTTCCAAGAGCCTCTTCAAAATAGTACCAGGTTCAGTCCATCGTGGGCTAAGTTTGTTTGCTCGACTGTTAGAGAATATTAGCAACAAGTCTCCTTCTTGAAATTCTCATTTCTAGGCTTTTTGGTCATACCAGGTTTAATTTTTCACTTGAGACTTTTCCATTTCTTTAACAGCAAAGTCTTGAAACCGCTTCAGCCTATTTAATTCGAAAGTGAACAAGTACTTAGTCACTGGAGTCTGTTCCTCTTCAGATTGAAGCCAATTTTCATAAAGTAACGTAAGAGGTATTCCAAGATTCTTTCCATGAACCAATTCCGCTGGGCTTAATCCTGTAAATTCATGAGTAACTATTCTCAAAGCGAATAAAGCTGCGTGCACACGTTTTTCCCAGTCTGGACCCTCTTCAGAACACAAGACATGAAATATTCGTCCCAGTGTTAGATAGAATATCTCCAGGATTTACTTTGAGATTGATAAGAGGAATTATGAACCACTTTAATTCCAAAGTGCTCAAAGAATTCCTTCGTTAATTCACTCATGAAGGATATCCTTTGATCATGTTGAATTTCTTTTGGGGATCCCATGTGACTGAAAAACTTCAGAAGTGCATCTACTACAGACAAGGAGGTGATATCTGTTACCACCACGGCATCAGAGTATTTAGATGACAAGCACATAGCCGTAATCAAATATCTTTTCTCAGTTGCTGTAATCGGCAAAAGTCCAAATGCGCCAATATTTATTTTACCAAATGTTTCCTGAATTACTGGAACCAATTTCATGGATGCTCTCTTTTTAGCATTGGGTTTTCCCACTCGTCGACAATAGTCACAAAATCGTACAAATTCCTCGACTTCCTTATAACAATTCGGTCAAAAGAAAAGATTATCCTTGGTTTCAGTTACTCTCAGATGATTTGAAATGCCTTCGTGGCAAAAACCCCCAATCTTTCCAGAAACTCTTTAGGTATCACCAACAAAAGCTCATCACCAACTTTATTAACATTCTTTTTCTCTAAAGAGTCAATTCGGAAGAATTTTGAACTCCTATTCTGTATCAGTCTTCTCCAGTATATTTTCTATCAATGACTGCAGTTCCTTACAGCTCTGTTAAGCAGTAATAAAGGTTTTAGAGTCAATCTTCAATAATATTAAGCCCTCAAATTCTTCTTTCGGAGGGAAAGGGAAAAGTCATCGACTTCTATGTCCTCCGCAATCGACAGTTTGACTTCTTTTAGAGTTACGAGATCCCTCTCCTGGACATGTATAAATTTCTGATCTTCCAGATGCTTCTGAGATCTGATCTGGATTGCATTAACTTGTTGTGGGACCGGATAATACTTCAACTTCTCTATAATTTCTGCTGTTCTGTTTCCCAAGAGGTATCTTCCTTTATCCGCATTGTTTCTGACTACGGCCGCTTTGGTCTTTATATGCCCGGAATCTCTTTTCATTTCTACTTCAGCCAGTGGTAAACAGATTGGGCCCTCATCCAAAGGTTGTTGCACCCAAACATGCCCACCAGCAAACATTTCAGGTTTTACCATCTTCAGGTAGATGACATAAATACTCGATCCCGTGTCTCTCAAGAATCCATTTACTTCGCCTAATGAAGTATAAGGTATCATTATTTCGTCTTCGTCAGTCCCAAACAGATGACTCACTGTTGAGGAATTCTTCATATATCTCAATAATGGACAATTTGGTCTAACATGCTCCTTAGATCCCCATTTATAACAGCTTAAATCTCTTCTTTTTTCTAAGTCATCAAAATCTGCACTCGACTTCTTTTCTTTCTTCTTTCTTAACAGGAAAAAATGCTTTTAATTTGAGTTTTACTGCTCCAGTTTGGTTCCATCAACGAACCATTGCTAGGTTTCTTTCTCCACAAGCTTCGAACATTTTCCTATTCATCTAACCTTTTAGCAAGTGCTTCTAGACTTTTTATCTCTGCCCATTCGTCTATGAAGTGTTCTTTAATCTCCTAAGGAACTTTTATTTCCATATGCTCAGTCACCATTTAATCACAATGCTGCAAAAATTTTTACTTTTAATCTTTTCAACCATTCCTCAAAGTAATTCCTCAAATCATAAAAAAATCAGTCCAATTACCATCAGTACTTCTTGTGTGGTTGTGAAATTTCGGTCTAAATTTTTTCGGAGAAAACATGTATCTCCTCAGCAACAACTTCTTAGTATACACATAACCTTTCGGAACTTCCTCCGACTCCTTGGCAATCAGTTTTGACATCTCGTAGGGTAGCAATCCAATCAGATGAGACGCCCACAAGTCTTCATTAATTTCCACCCATTTAGTCTGTCTCTCAAACAGCACGAGATACAGATTTGTGTCCCCTTCTTTTGGATGAAATTTCTGCATCAGATGTCTTATTTACAGCCATGGTTTTGCTGGTACTGTTTCATTTGATCTTGATCCATTATCTAATTCTAGTTGAAGATTATCTAATTCTAGTTCTTCTTGAAGCCGCCTTTCCTCTTCATGTTTTGTTGTCCTTGCAGTCTCCGTTAATTCTTCAACATAATCAACCTCTTTCTCAATATTAGGCATTACTTGGAAAGCTGTTTTAATACCAAGGATTGTTCAAGAAGCTCCAACCACAACTCTTAGATTTTTAGCTAAATTCTTTAAATCAGCCTCTATGGCCTTTCCTAAAAAAGCCATCTTGTCAAAATATGATTCAACGAATTCGTTATTACTTTCAGTGATCCACATTTTTTTATAGTTATAGTTTTTTATAGTTTTTATAGTTATATTATGTGCAGAAATTAAACAAAGAGTTACAATGATAAACACTGTTACGGAAATTTCAGAACAGTTCAAAATTTATACATCTCCAATTGTTTTTATTATGAATTCTTAAAAGATGCGATAGATATTTCTTTAAATGCAAATAAATAAAGTCACAATATTATACATTACAAAATTAACAATAAATATTGAAATTTAATTGCAATGTAACTGAAATATCAAAATTTCTTTGCTCAAAGTTCTTTGATAGTAAATCTACTAAAAACCTATTACCTTGAATTTAATTTCTCAATTTCCTAACTCTTTCAACTTTAATTCTGATTCTAATAAATAATGCACACAATGTATTAAAAAATGAGAAAATATTTGGAATGATTCAGACTACCGGAAATAACTTCGCCAGTTTCTTAGACCATGAGTTCCCAAACTATGGGTCACGAGTAAATATTGAATGGGTCCCGAAATGTTGGACCGATTAGAACCTTGTTCAGCAGCACGCATCTGCATGTGGTGACGAGAAATCTTAAAGAAAGTCCCTGTGCTTTTTGGTCGTATTGTAGCTTTCGCAGAGAAGCACCGGTTTCAAAAGCATTACCCGATGATTAAAACCTATGCTAATTATAGCTTTAAAAATTGTAAATTTTATTTAAACATGGCTCTAAGAAACACGCTTGTCTTAAAAGCTTTGAGAACAAATGAGTAATCTTCATGCATCTTTTCTTCTCCATACATAGGTACGTTGGTTAACCAGGGGAAAGTACTGACGCGATTAGTGGAACTACGAAAAGAAGTAACAATTTACTTACAAGGTAAAACAGAATATGTGGAACATCTACTGGACGAAAAATTCGTTCTCAAGTTAATACGTTTGGTTAACATTTTCCAAGTTAAAGGAACTCAACTTGTATCTGCAAGGTTTAACCGGATTCAACATTTTTGCAGTTCACGATAAAAATTAGAGCGTTCATGAAAAAGTTTATTTTGTGGAAGAGTTGTATTAAGAATTGGTAAATGTGATTTTTTGGAACTCCAAGAGCATATAATTGATTGTTGTAGAAAAGCAAGTGCAGCCAAAGAGGAATATACTCTCTACAATTCCACTCAGTTATCACTGTTAAGAAATAACCTTGACAGCTATTTCGGAGAAAAGATGAAAAAGCTCGAAACATCGAATTGGATTTGTAACCCATTTCAGGACAAATTATCAGCTAATATATCGACAAAAGCAAGTGAAGAACTCACTGATTTATCAGAATATACATCACTGAAAAATAGTTTCAATCGCCAGCAATTGACTAAATTCTGGCTCTCGGTACCGGGGAATTATCCTTGCCTGTTTGAAGAAGCTATGAAATTCTCCTTCCCTTCACTGCCTCATACCTAGGTGAAGCCAGATTTTCGTCTACGGTCAACATTAAGACTAAATACCGAAATAAAATGGACGTATCAAACTCACTGCGATTAAAAGTAATTAAAATTAAAATCGATGCTAAAACTGTAATGGCAAAAAAGGGGAAAATACGTACTTACCATTGAAATAAACTGTTTGTAGGTTACTTAAGTATTAAATTTTAAAAATGTAAATATATTTAAGGTTTTTTTCTCTTTGAACAGCAATCCTTATTAATATTAATAACACTTTTTCTATAATGATTGTTTTTGGAACTACAGTACATTTTAAGTAGTTACACAACTCACGACTGAGCATTATCATTGTTCATGACCCTCCCCCCTTTTCTCTAAAGAAACCAATAGGTAAATCGATAATTTTTAATTTTTTTTGAGGGGGCGGAGTCCAGTCAACTTTGGGAACCGCTGTCATAGACATTTTATTTTTCTTTAAAGTTTCAGAAACAAAACATCTCTACTACCGAAATATATAGAAGTAATAAAAAAAATCCTAATTCCTAGACGAGTGATCTACCAGAATTAAAAGAATAACTCTTCGTCTCCTAGATTAAGGCTTATCTACCGTAAACAAAAATAAGGATTATTTAATAACTCCTAGATAAATTTTATTGGTATGTAAATATTATTTTAAGCATTTAATTTAATTTAATAGAATGCACTACAAATGAAATCGTGATTCAATTCAAAATTATTACTACAGCATGCGTGCCATTAGAATACATATACACTGAAGTGACAAAAGTCATGGGATTACTGTTAATATCGTGTCGGTCCTCCTTTTGCCCGGCGAAGTGCAACAACTCGATGTGTCATGGAGTCCACAAGTCGTTGGAAGTCCTCTGCAGGAATATTGAGCCATGCTGTCTGTATAGACGTCCATCATTGTGAAAGTGTGGATGGTGCAGGAGTTTGGGCACGAGCGGATCTTTCGATGATGTCCCATAAATGCTCGATGGGATTCATATCGGGCGATCTAGGTGGCCAGATCATGCGCTGGAATTGTCCGGAATGTTCTTCAAACCAATCGCGAACAGTTCTGGCCCGGTGACATGGCGCATTGTCATCCATAAAATTCCCATCATTGTGTGGGTACGTGAAGTCCATGAATGGCTGTAAGTGATCTGCAAGCAGCTGAACATAACCATTTCCAGTCAATGATCGGTTCAGTTGCACCAGGGGACCGAGTCCATGCCATGTAAAAACAGCCCACACCATTATGCAGCCACCACTAGCTTGAACAGTACCTTGCTGACAGTTTGGGTCCATGGCTTCGTGGGGTCTGCGCCACACTCGAACTCTACCATCAGCTCGTAACAACTGAAATCGTGACTCATCTGACCACGCCACGGTTTTCCACTGGTCTAGGGACCAGTCGATATGCTCACGAGCCCAGGAGAGTCGCTGCAGCCGATGTCGTGCTGTCAGTAAAGGCACTCGAATCGGTCTTCTGCTGTCATAGCCCAAAGAAGACAAATTTCGCCGCACAGTCCTATCGGACACGTCCCACATTGATTCCTGCAGTTATTTGACGAAGTGTTGCGTGCCTATTAACATTGGCCATTCTACACAGACGTCGGCGGTCTCGGTCGTAAAGTGCAGGTGGTCGCTCACAGCGCTGTCCATGATGGGATGGGATGCCTGAAATTTCATACTCTCGGCACACTCTTGATACTGTGGATTTCGGAATGTCGAATTCCCTAACGATATCCGCAATGGAATGACCCATGCGTCTAGCTCCAACTCACATCCCACGTTCAAAGTCTATTAATTCTCGTCGTGCCGCCATAAATCACGAAAAACCTGTTCACATGAATAATTTGAATACAAATGAAAGCTCTGGAAAATGAACTGCGCATTTATACTTTTTCGCTGCGATACTACTGCCATCTGTATATTTGCATATTGCTATCCCATGACTTTTGTCACTTCAGTGTATATATAATTCAAAGCAATACTATAGTACAGATTCTAAACAAAATAACTACAATTAGCTATTAAATTAACCGAATAACTAGCAATCGAAAACCTGTTACATTTACTTTCAAAACAGTTACAACAGATAATGCTACCCAAGGTACACCGCATTATCGAAATTCTTTTCTAAGCTTTAAAAGCAACCCGAATAAAAAATTCTATACAGAGTATGGTGCACTAAAAAATTCTTTGCTAACAGTTTTACCAGCAACCCGAGTAAACAATGGTATACAGAATATGCCGCAGTATAAAAATTCTTCGGTAAGTAAGTTTTACTAGCAACTAGAATAGATATTGCTACACAGATCTATCAAAATTATTTAGTATTTTTTTTTTACAAGTATTACAATTTATAAGCATTTCATAAAATGTACGCTAAAATTTAACAGAGAAATAATTCAAATTGGCAATTGTTTAAGAGCACTGCTTTTCAAATTGACTTACCCCAAAATGATTAAAGTCATGGCTGTTGATATATAGTATCTCCGCTCTACAGATTTATTCCACCGCGCTGCCACCAAATATATATGCATGTAACGTCTTGAGATTAAATCTAGCGTTTTATAAACACACAAGACATTTATTTACTGACATAGACAAGAATTAAAATAAAAGAAAAGCAAGTTTAACATCTTAAAATCCTCCTATGTTTTCAAAACCAAACTAATTCAAGAGTACAGAATCCGGCCATCACACACAACAAAGCCAAAACTTAATTTTCCCCGTTTTATCATTTTTCTTTCTACCGACGCTTATTGCTCACTTCAGTTCAACTTCCAGTAAGGCTGAAGGGTCTTAAGCCTTACAGGAAGTTGAACTGAAGTGAGCAAACTGAAGAGGTTCTAAAAAAATTCGGTTCCAGAGCGACTTGTCTTTAAATAAGTGACAGAATGGTACAGCTCTTGAGATCTTACATAGATCTTGACTGAACTTCTGCAGATATAGGGTCATTTTGAGATAACCAGTCTTTTTCTATATCTAAATGTCGGCAGCATGCACATTGTTTTCATGAAAAAAAATTGCTTAAGAACGTCCAAATCAATGGGCGCATTAAAACCATTTCTAATATATATGATTTAATTCCCAAGAGATTTGAATCTGCAATACGGGATCTGTAATGTCAACAGTTGGAAGAGATTATTTAAATAATTCTAATTGAAGGGGGGAGATGCAGGATTATTAAATATGCAAGGCTGGCAATTGCCAATGAGTCTATCAGTTTTTGAAAAATTTCAGCAATTTTAGAATGTTAATTAGTTTCATACTTTCATTTAATGGCAGAGAATCATGCAATCAAATTTATTTAAATCAAAATCTTATGCTAATTAAATTAATTTTGGAACTTTTACCTAATTACTATTGCAATTTCTTAGTTACCATTTACAAGTTATTTTTATGCTATTTCATAATTCTGAAAAATTTGCATGTTTTCAGTTTTAAAAAAGTATCCTCTCTTTTTACTATATTATTTAGTGTTTTCAGAAAGTTGTTTTTTGTTTTAAATATTTTGCTTAAAGTTAATTTTATATTTTAAGTGTTTTTTTTTCATAAGTGAAATATTGAAATAGACTTTTTAGAAAGGTACTAGGGGCTGAAATTTTTCAAACTGCTGAATAGAAATCAAACTAAAATCAATAAAGAATTTGGAGGAAGAAATGGGCTTCGAGATTTGCATTACCTGAGGGCATGTGGGAGGTTTGAAACGGATCTGATTTTTTTTATAAAATCGGAAATTATTACATTTTTTGAAATATGGAAAAAAAGCATAGTTAATCTATAAAAATTTACAAAAAAAGTGTAGATGTTTGTTTTTGGAGAGTATATTACCTAAACTTCAATCATCACGATTTTTAATGACTTTTTTACAAGTAAGAACGAACTTTTAAAAAAATTAAAATTTCCGAAGAATATATAATGCATATGGTAATATAAACATTATTTTTTATTCTGTTTTATTTTTCAGCAGTAGATTTGGGTTGTGGTTTAGTAAATAGTGCATTTAAAATAAAATAAAATTTAATTCAGCTAACATCTAACATTTTTTCCAGATGATTTTTAAGATTTTATCTCTTAAATGGATATAAAACCATAATTACTATCGTATATTTAATATTTTCCATGACAAACAATTTGATGTTCACATAACGGCTGCTCTCGATTATTATGAAAATTTCTCTGCCGCCAAACAATTCCCATTTTTGTTTTCTTTTTTAATAAATGTGCGACTTGTTCTAACTAAAAATGATATTTTAAATAAATCACCGCTGATAAATTACCCATCATAGATATTTAAATACATCGTGCATAAAATTCAGAATTAATGAAAATGATAATTCGAAGTTAATTAATTAAATTTATTATTTAATTAAGTAATTTATAAAAAATATTTTTTAATTAGAATTGGTCACACTTTTATTTAAAAAAAACAAAAAAAAACTGGGCATTATTTAGCGGCAGAGAAATTCTCATAATAACGGAGAGAAGCCGTTATGTGAACATGCATAGAAATTCACCCAAATGTGAATACTTTTTTTTACACATTAAGAACCGATCACGAGTTTTCTCGTGTTTCACGTCCCATCTGTTGTGGTCCGCTCACGGGTTTTCCCGTTTTTCTCTTTCCGTCTATTACGAATGGAATTTTAGAACGGTCAAGTTCACAACAAAACGTGCTGTCCCAGACGTATGTCTTACAAATTTCTTTGTGGTCCTTAATGTGTTAAAATGGGTAACAAAAAAATTATTATTTAGTATAAGGATATATTAAGCATTTATATACATCATTAATAACATGGTTGTGTAGCGTTTCTCCGCACGGTAATGGGAAAGATCGACGAGATGTGATGTCAACAGTTTTCTCACACAAAGTTCAATACAAACGAATCGCCAGATGTGGATCCCTTTCACTAGTGCAGTCATTGTGTCCGTTCATTTGCATGCAAGTAAAGGAACACAGATGCGGACCCGTCGTTTCAAATGGATCCACCGTGTCTTCAAGGGAGAAGAACGTCAAGAAGTCCGGATGCAAAACTTTTTTTTCTTTGTTTAGAGTCTCCTCAAATCATCAAGAAACAATCTATCAACCTGCGAATGTTGTTATTAGGTGTCGAACTCAAATTCCCTGCGGCCAGTTTTAGCTTAGAATTGATTATGATTAACACGTGCTCGAGAGGGACCGACCACAAACAGACACTCCGTAGATCGACCATTGAGGATGAGTCGCTATTAATTAATAGAGAACTCAAATTCAGCAATGAAAAGACCAGGGGTGGATATAATGATGGGGAAAATATGCAGTATTTCTTTCCCGAGAACACAGGGGGGGGGGAGAAATAAAAACTTGAAAATGGAATTCGGGAAAACGTCAGTGTTTTTTCTCCCCTTCTTTTTCTTTTTTATTTTTCTGTGTAATTTGGGTTTCTTTGTAAGGATCCACCCGATAGAGATCGGTAGATCCCTAGATCAGCCATGGAATAGTAGTTTAAAACTAACAGCCTAATAGCGATTTTTTTTTCGGGTGACTTATTCTCCAATTTGATCGTGAAACAACTTGGTGAATGAGCTGTAATGTGATAATTGTAAATAATATGATGAAAGTTTTTCTCTCTCTAAATATGTAAGTCTGTAAATAAAAGAATTGTTTTGTCACGCTGCTCTATTATTTGATTGGTCTTGATCAAGATATAACATTGGACAGTGTGGTGGTAAAAAAAGGTTTCTTTTATTAACATTTCTATGTTTTTATTATAACTTTCATTTTCCTTGTAACGTGAATTTCTCATTAATGGAAAAAATTATAATGGTTGTATTAAAATTAGTTAACTAATTCCTGTTTATTTTTCAATGAATTAATTTAAAAAAAATATTTTTAACTGTATGCAATAAATAAATAAATAAATAAATTGCCACATTAACATAATATTTTTCTCTCTCTCTCTCTTTTTTTTCTAAAAAATGAGGTTTATATCAAGGAGAAATGAAATCATTGGTTTCATAGACTCGAAATTTTAACATCGCATATATTTGCTATGAAGTTGTTTGAAAAAGGCTTAGTATTAAAAAAATCTAATAAAAACGAAATATCTGAAGATTAAGGAATCGTTCAAAAGGGGATGTAGCCCGCCATTCAATCAACTGTATTCAGGTGTGTTTAATGTCCACACAGTATTTTTATTAGAATATTTAATTTTTTTCTTCAGAGAAAGCTTTATCGAAGCAAACATAGAATATATTAAATATTCATAACATTTCCTGAACTAAACAAAATATTTACTGTCAAAATAAAAGAATTTTCAAACTACTAGTTTTAAATGTTAAAATGAATGCTACCTTTTAAAAAATTCTTTTGCAAGGTTCTTTTATGCCTCACTTTTTTTTTTTACAAATGGGCATCGCGTATAAGTAAGGGCAGCAAATTGCCGTGTTTATGAGACCCTCAAAACTGTATTGCTGTAGGAGTTAAAAAGAACTTAAGTCTGAAACAACTTGTTATTGTGGAGCAGATGAAGGAACATGTATCGAGAGATATTCAACAACATTTTATTGGTTATTGGTGTAAAATGATTACAGTTGGTGCTCTTTCTGAGAAGTTAGATGAATATGAAAATGCAAGGCAATATAATAAAGCCTCTTTGTATCCATCGAATAGAAATTTCCGTCAAGAAAAACAAAGATATTTTAATAAAAGAAATCATATCTTTGGTGAAGAATATAGACAAGAGTCGAGTAATCACAGGAGATTTGATAAGCGAAATTCCTTCAAAAACCCAGTTACGTGCTTCAACTGTGGGCGAGCTGGACATTTGGCCAGATTTTGTCGGGATAAGAAAGAAGGGAGAGGACGGACTGAGGTTAAAGTGGCGGAAGTCAAAGTTTTGGAAGAAAAAGAGAGCGAAAGCAAAGTAGTTACTGCGAGATTCAACGGTGAGGTTGTAATGGAAAATCAGAAAGGGGTTGCTGTTCAGCCAAAGATGTCTGATCTTAAAATAGTAAAAATTTCATATGGATGAACTGAGTACGAAGCTATTGTAGATTCAGGAGCACAAATAAGTGTGTTTAGAAGCAGTGTGGTGGGTAAAGAGGTAGATTCTAAAGGATACATAATGCTGCAACCTGTGTTTGGTACGTGTTTAAAGGCTGAACTAAAAGAAGTGGAAATTGGATTAGTGACGAATTCGTATATTACACCTGTAATTAAGACGATAGTGGCAACTCTGAATGAACTAAATGCTAACATATTATTGGATATGGAAACGTATGAAGCATTGAAGGAACAAAAGAGAATGTACAATCCAACTGTCACAGTTGCTGTGAACTTAAGATCAGATGCTCAAAATGAAGCAGTGAATGTGAGTGTGAATAATGAAATGGAAGAAGGAGAGCCGATAATAGGGAAGTATGATGCTGAAGAGAATAACAGAAATAAAGCAGAGATCTTTAAGAATCAACAAAGGAGGTGCAATACTCTTCAAGAAGCAGGGAGATTGGCTAAGCAAAACAAAGGAGGATATGTGTTGGAGGATAATATGCTATACCATGAAGAGATTATGTGCGGAAATAAGGTAAGACAGCTAGTGATTCCTGAAATTAGAAAGAACAAGATACTAGAAATTGCACATGAATCAGTATTTGGAGCACATTTAGGAGCTCGGAAAACAATTCAGAGGATCAAATTCTCATTCTATTGGCCAGGTATGAGCAAGGAAATAAGAGTATATTGTAGTTACTGTCATGGTTGTCAATGCAGAAAAGTAAATCGTTCAGTTGATAAGATTACAATAACACCTGTATGTCGTCCCGAACTACCATTCCAAGTGATAAATGTAGACCTAATAGGTCCTGTAGAACCAACATCATCACAGGGACATAAGTATATTCTGTGTTTGATGGATCAACATTCTAGATGGCCAGAAGTAGGCCCTCTAAAATCTTTGACGGCTAAGAATACGTGTGAAACTCTGCCGGAAATTTTCAGTGGGACCGGAATTCCCGAAGTGATTGTAATGGACAATGCAACTAATTTTACATCAACTTTAACGCAAGAGTTTTTTAAAAATTTAGGAGCTTGTCCACGCTTTTCAACACCGTACCATCCGGAAGGAAATGGTTTAATTGAGAGATGGAATCAAACTTTTAAGTATATGCTGCATCACACTATCAGAGAGGAAGGAAGAAGTTGGCATAGACAAATAACATTTTTACTATGGGCTTATAGAGAAGTTACAAATGCAACGACAGGTGTTCCACCTTTTCTGTTGATGTATGGAAGAGAACCAAAAGGTCCGCTGTTGATATTAAAATCAGCTTGGACTGGTGAGATATTATTACCTCTAAACCTGAAAGGATCAGTAGAGAATTATTTGAAAGAGTTAAGAGGAAAGTTCGAGGTAGCAACAAGAAAAGCAAAATTGACAAGTGAGGTACAACAAAGTAAGTACGCTGAATATTACAATATTAGAAAGAAAACTCGAGAATTTATACCAGAAGATCAAGTGCTTGTATTAATACCGGACTCAACCAATAAACTTTATGCTAGATGGATAGTTCCTGTTGAAGTTGTGAAGAGAGTAAAACCAAATTCCTATTATTTGAGGATGCCTGAAGGGAATTTAAGATTTCTCCATGTAAACAAGATGAGGGAATACAAAGCAAGAATTCAGACTGTTGGAGTCTTTTATGATATTGATGAGGAATTCGGTGAGATATACGAAACACCAAAACTTTCAATAGCTGAGAGAAATGATGAAGCATTAGAAAGAGTGAATTTTGAATACCTAACCGAGACACAACAAAAGCAGTTGAAGGATTTACTATATCGATACAAAACGTTGTTTTCTGGAAGAATTAAACAAGCTAAAGTTGGGGAGCATGTGATAAAGTTAAAAGCTGGAGAGGAAACCATGAAACCCAAAACTTATAAGATACCGGAGAATTTGAAAAGAGAAGTGGATGCACAAATAGATCAATTGTTAGAGTTAGGATTAATTGAACATGTAGTAAGTGAAATAGCACACCCAGTAGTATGTGTTCATAAGAAAGATGGAACCATAAGGCTATGCATAGATTTCAGAAGTTTAAATGCACTGACTGTACCTGATGCATATCCGATGCAGAATATGATGGAGTTGAGTTTCTTAGTAGGTAAGAAAAATTTTATAACGGTGCTCGAAAGATTGAAGGGATATTGAGCTATACCAATGGAAGAAAGCAGCAAACATTTAACAGCTTTCCGAACTCACCGAGGTCTGTATCAATAGAATGTATTACCATTTGGATTAAGGAACGCTGCTGCAACTTATCAAAGATCCATGTCTAAAATGGTCCAACCTATATCTGACTTTGCTTGTGCTTACATTGATGATTTAGCAGTATTTTCGGATACGTGGGAGGAGCATATGAAACATTTGGAAGAAGTTTTCAAAAGATTGGAGTATTTTAATTTCTCAGTAAATTTGGACAAGTGTGATTTTTCAAGACAGAAAGTTAAATACTTGGGACAGGTAGTTGGTTCAGGTAGGCACGCACCTGATGAAGAAAGAATAAAGGCGATTCAAAACTTAAAACCTCCCAAGACAAAGAAAGAACTGAGGAGTGCATTAGGATTATGCAATTTTTACAGGCAATATATTCCAAACTTTGCAAAAATTGCTTTACCATTAACAGAACTAACTAAGAAGAAAGTGCGGAATGAAATTCCACGGAGTAAAGAGGCCGAAAAAGCATTCAACGAGTTGAAGGCCGCATTGTTACGAATTACAGAATTAAAAGTTCCTGATATAGAGAAACCATACTACTTGCACACGGATGCCTCGTAGACAGCAGTGGGGTGTTGTCTAGGCCAAATGGATGAAGGAAACAATGTACATCCAATAGCTTTTGGAAGCCAGAAACTGAGTCCAACACAACAGAAGTGGTCTACAATCGAGCGAGAAGCGTATGCTATTATTTGGGCTTTGAAGAGATTTGAAACTTTACTTTGCGGAGCTAAGATCTTCTTGCTAACCGATCATAATCCACTAGTGTTTCTTACGAGTGCTGTGCCCCAATGTCCAAGATTGCAGAGATGGGCGTTAGCCATTCAACGCCATGACATCGAGGCAAGTCACATAAAAGGGTCAAAACTAGGCAATGCAGATGCGCTCTCTCGACTGTAAATAGAAGAAGACGAATTAGAACTTTATAGAGAATTTAAGAATTTTTGGAACTTCAAAATTATTTATTAGTAGGGAAAGTCTATTGATAAGTGTAAATGATGTGACCCTTATTATTTCTTTTGCCATATTAAATCTTTGGATCTAATATGACTCTGGGGGGAAGGTGTCAGGGTCACTAAATTTTAAATTTATGTTTATTTAAATTCATTCCTTAATTTGTTTTTATATATTTCCTGTATGGCAACCAAAAATATAAAAGCAGTTTCTTTGGTTGTTTTTTGTGGATTGGCAACGGGAAAAAAAGAGGAGAGGAGAATAAAGATGGCGATGTGATTGTTTAAAAATTGTGTGTGATTTAAAAAGGAAAGTTTTGATGTTGAAAGTTGTGATTTGAAAGAAATGTTTAATAAAGAAGATTATTTTTTAAAGCTTGAACTTTATTTGCCTACACGTAAGCCACGACAATTTGCTTGCACAATTCATTCTTTGCAAAAGTTTGTTCCAGATCATGGTCAGAAACGCTGTTTCATACTCATCAAATTCATTATTACTTATTTCAATTTGAGTATTTTCAATTGGTTTATAATGCCGCTTCAACGCTGCTATTGGATCGGCTCTGGCAGACTATCTGGTATCATTTACTCTTTCGACAATTTTGAGACCACTGTCTAGTATATTTTTTAGCTGAAAACTCCCTTTCTTGTAGACGAAGAAAAAACATAAATTTCTTTTGAATAAAATGAAAGCGATTTACTGCAGCGGTGCAAGTTTCTGCTGCGCAATTTCCAATTAAATTCAAAGTGTGGCAAGCATAGAGAATTTCGTTTTACAGAGTGGCTCGTTCTGGCTTGAAAACCAGTATATTGCCTTGACTTGTTAAATGCATAATCATATGTCTGCTCCATTCAGTGTTTTGCTTCAATCAAAAGGTTGCTTGAATTTTCTAAAATAATAGTTTCTGGATAAAGTAGATTCATGACTTTCATTTGGAAGGAATGCAAAAAATATTTCTTTTATTTTTCATTTTTCGTCGACAAATCTCAAAGTAAATCCAATTCAAATTGAAATGATATTCAAACTTGAAATGCTCAAGATATTCAAGTTCATTAAATGCACTTTTCTATTTTATCGTGAACATTTACTATTAATTTATATTTGATAATCTTTCTTAGAAATAGTTTTTAAAATTATGTTTTTATAAAAATAACTAATACAACACATCCATGCAAAAAGATACTTCCTACCTCTTTCAAAGTAGAATTAGTTTTAGGTGTTCAATGATTCGCATCGCCTTTGTTCTTATACTTTGATCCTAAATATTTGTTCTTTTACTGTCAATGCTTTTGAACATTATTAAAAGGATTGTATTCCCCAAGTGCGCACATCTTACTTTAGAGGACGAACAAAATAGAGAGTCAAAACTATATATATAGCATTGAGTCAAATTTAAAAAAAATGATTAAAATGAAGCATTAAATTTGTCTACGAAATAATTAAATATATACAGTTTTTAAAAATGCTTAGCCTTCCTATTTAAAGATGCAGTTTTCTTGAAACATTCGGCATCTTTTCAAAATTTATACTGCTTTCAAAAATAAAAAAATTATTTTCGATGAGATAAAAAAAAAATTGAAAAAAAAAATGAAGTTATTTTTTCTAAAAATGAATTTTTCGCATTAAATCATGCCTGAGAGTTTTTAAAAATGGTTAAAAATGTATAGCAGAGAGAGAAGGTTAAATCAGATGCTTTAACTATCAATTCTTGGGTTTTAATATATGTTAGCATTTCAATAACTGAGTTCACTTTAATAAAAACTCCATTATTTAGCTATCAGTAATATTTAGTATCAGTATTATCAGTAATCTGAGTAACAAGTACCATTCGCTTGATTTTTTTTACCAAAATATAAAAATGTTTGCAATCTTTTTTTTTTGTAATATATATTTTGATGAAAGCGATTATATGAAATGTATTTTTTAATTGCTTTTTTTCTAAGTTGGAAATAAACCCTACAGATAGTGCCGTATTTATTTATTTATTTTATTAAATAAGTTTTTAGTAATTTTAACGAGGTGAATTCAAATTGTTATATATTCCTTATTTATTATGGAAATTTTTTAAAATAATAACTCATATATGTTTTCCTTTATTTAAAATATTAAATTAATAAGAAATTGTCAAGCAAAAAATTAAAACTATTATTTCCTTTTTTATTATTGTTTTTTATGTCAACAAACTATATAATGAATTCTTATTATGAACTCAGAATAATAT
>JAOUZG010037848.1:236963-252022 GCA_026289955.1 Argiope argentata
ATATTATTAATAGTAATAAGTTTTTACTTTATTATTGATAAAACCCGATTATGAATTTCTGATTTAAAGTTAATGAGCTTCAAACCATATCCGTAACGGTATGGATATTAAATGGTTTATTTACCTTCTGCTTCGACTACCTTGAGTTATCCGATATATCGCAACGAAAAAAAATATATTTAGTTTTTATCAAAATTGAATTTTTCTTCGTTTATTAGGAAAGATATATTTGCATTCAGCTTAAATGTATTCCTATCATAATGTTTCGTGGTAAAGGTTGGTTTTCTGGAGGCATGTGGAAACCAAAGAATCCACACTCTTTGGAGCACTTGAAGTAAGTTCTGTTTTATTTTCATTTTTATAGTTGTTTATAAATATGTGTTCGTACCATGAGGGAGAAAAAAATGGCTCATTATAGGCTTTTAATTTTTTTGCGAGAAATTTACATGAAATAACTAATTTTAGTTAATTTTTTTTACTAATTATTATTTACATATATTTTTCTTTACTTTTTTAAATTTATCATTATGTTTTTTTAAAAAAAATCGGATATCTGAATATCTTTCTAACATTTAGGTTTAGATTATTTTGTTAACTGAGGCATCTTACTCCTGAATTTAAACTCTGAATTATAACAGTCAGATGACCTTATAGAATCTTAAATAAGTATTTATGCACCTGTGGCTGACGAAAATAGTCACACAAAACAATCGGAATTCGGAAATATAAGAAGTTATTTTTTTATCACTGCTTTAGAGCTATAGTTTTTTTAATATTATGAATTTGCTAACCAGTTTCTGCTACTATTTTATTGTTTATCTGTAATGATTTTGAAATTTAACAGAATGTGTGAAACTTCCAGTTTTGATTCAATCAAGACAAGACAACAAAAAGGTTGTTGTTTGATGCATGAAATATTTTATTTGACTTTATTGATATTTAGTGTGTCAATTTCAGATACAAAAACATTTCATCTGTGACTTTCACTTTTTTAGGTATAGTGTAAATAAATATTTAAATTTTTTTAAAAAAAGACAATTTATTTCTCAAACAGCACAAACATATATATATATATATATATATATATATATATATATATATATATATAATGTAAAACACATTTAAATGATTTGTTGAGAAAAAATAGCAGAGTTGTGGCCAAAATTATGGAGAATACAGGTTGAATTTTTAGTTCTTTTTATTCCATCATGGGAGCAGGCATTATTTACAAGTGAAAGCGACGAGCTCAACACAGAACGACACAGCATGGAATTCATGAAAGCTAAGTGTACAAAAAGGGGCGGGAAATCATTATCCTTGGTCTTAAATACCAAGACTTGGATAGGGATAAATATTTTTTATAGAGCTTATCAACTTGGATTTCAGTGGGGATTTCCATGTTTTACATATAAGAGGTAAGGGGAACACAGGGACCTTTTTAAAAGTATTTTGCTTAGGTCAGCAATTTTCATCTCTCCCACAGAGTGTGAGAAAGTAACAGGCGTTTAGCTGTTTCAGAAATTTTACACGGCTTCTCTTGAATTAATTAGCTAGAGCGAGTGAAAGGGATCATGAAATAAGAGAATATTTTAGAATGATATTACTATGGGCTAAATTAAGATAGGGCTTTGGAAATTAATTAGGATGAGAATTAAGAGTTTAAAAATATAATTATATATATATATATATATATATATATATATTAAAGTGTGTTATTGTGTTATTGGTATTTTCTCTCATTTTGAAATTCCTGTAATAAATTGAAAAAACAAATATAATATATATATTTAAGAATGACTTTGAGATGGTAAAGATAATGTTTAAAAGCAACAATGAGACAATGAGTTATTGCTGTTAATTTGTTGATCTATTCACTCCTTCATCAGCTTAAGGCTATATGAATTATTATTTCTTATGTATATGGGATATTAAAATCATGCAATATAACATATTTCATAAAACATTTCTCATCATTCAAACCAAATTAAAAGAATTGAGATGGGCTGAATGAATACTATTTTTCAACTAAGGACAAAGACATTTATGATTTTGGCAATATTATTTAGTCTAACAATCAAAGTAATACGGTCACATACAAGTCATCAACACTTTTGTGGAAAAAGATGAGACAATTAATTATCCAACAAAATTTTTTTATTCACTGTTTCTGTCATAGATGTCATTTTGCATGCTGCAATAGGAAATCAGCATGCTAATTATTATTTGATGTGATATCAACCAGCCAAAGCTTTGCAGTACCTTATAATTTTCTGGAAAAAAATTAATAAGCAACTTTGTAAAAATAACTGTCTTGATAGGGCATTTCAAAGGTGAAGATGTCATTATTCCTATGGCTCTAAAAATAATCATATTTTCATTAACAGATTGCAATTCCCATTTTCTTTGAGTTTACAATCACTATCATCAAAGCTCAAGGCCAATCTTTCCAATTGTGCTATATAGAATTATAAATTGATTCCTTCTCATAGGCACAATTTTATATAGAATGTCCTTGAATTGATAAACCAAACAGTCTTCTGATCATCAAAGGCAATAGAGCTTCAGAAAATTCTGTATATCCATGAGCAATGTGGAATTAAATATATTAAAACCATGCAATACTCTCCCCCTCTTTTCTTTTCCCTTATACTAGATTGAGCCACATCAGTACATGTCTGGGTATAACTGGCTTTTATTATGAGATGTCATTACTTTTATGAATTTATTTGTATTTCATCTTTTTTCAATTAGTTTTTTTTTTTTAATTTCTTTAGCCCTCCAAATGGTTGAACTGATTTTAATATATTATTCATTCTGATACAAAAATCTTCTAAGTGTATTCTCTTTACACCGTGCCTTACAAATTTATTTCATAATCTAGGTAGATGACATCCTATTTGGCACATTTATTATTTCATTTCTTTTGATATAATAAAGGACATTCAAGATATTGAAACATTTCAAAATGATTTAAAATTGCTTAATACTGTCATCTAATTTAAATGTTAAAAGTTCATTAATCCAATATATGCATCAGGCATGTCATTGTAAGTAAAGGAATATAAAAAATAAATAAAAGCCTAAAAATTGAAATTTGTTATGCTTATTTCAATGTATCATGTCAGAACATAATTTCTTGAACGCCCAATCATTGAAAACATTTTACTTAATTAAACAATTTAATCTACTTTTAAAAAGATTTTTATTAATGTATGAAGAAAACATCTCAACAAAAAGTAGCAGATTTTGTAAACATATAAATTAATCAAACAATTTAAACTATTTTTTTAACAGATTTTTATTCAAGTTTGAAGAAAGCTTTCATAAAGTAGTGGAAAAAATCATCTCAACAAAAAGTGACAAATTGGAGATTAAAAAGGTCTTTATTTCCAAATTGCTGCCATTTATTGATATTTTTGAGTCTTCTAAGACCTATTTTTGTGAAAGTTGAAATTTAAAATTCTAATTCCTTGCCCAAGCATTTTTGTTGATGCCAAAAACCTCATCCCTTTAAACCCTAATTGAAGCACCACGTGCTCGTGCAAGTGAAATTATATTTTTATTTATTTTAATTATTGCATTTATTTCTTTAAAAAATATATTTCTTTTTTATTTCATTTCATATAGTCACATGCTCAAAATTACATTATTCTAGATTTTATTTGCTGTAGTAATTAACTTATTTTTTAAAAAAATCAGAGCTTTTGTAAATGCTATGCCAACATATTGTTAAAAGCTGATTTTTTGAGATGCTCGTGCAGATAATAAAATTTCAATTCTTTGCAACACATTTTTGTTGATGCTAAAAACCTCATCTTAAAAAAAAAAATCTAATATGATTTTTTTTAAAAAAACCTCATTGTAATTTTATTACAATAATATAAATAAAATATGGTTTATCTATTTAAAACTCTTTTCTCAACATTGAAAGACAATATACAAAAATAAGCTGCCAGCTGCCTAAATTGGAGGAATTATATTATTATTATTTATATTAGAGTAATCAAATACAATTTTGTGATGAGAATTTCTACTTATATTGTAAATCAAAAATGATTTTTTTTTTCCTTTTTTCAAAACTTGTTTTTATTATAGAAATTATTGTTTGTTAAAAAATTACATTTGTTTTCTTTTTGTGACCTTTTCAGAAGCATAAAAATGAGGGGAAAAATGGATTTTGAGAGAAATTCAATTGATTTTTATTTATATAGATAAAGGTTCTTTTTCACTAATTAACTTTAAAAAATATATATGTGCAGTTAAAGAAAATTCATTTCAAATTTTTTAAATATGCATATATATAAATATGTTTTTCATAAGTTTGTTATTTATATTTAAATTTGTTTCATGAACTTTTTCATTTTTCTGTTTGACTGTAGCTCGCATATAATGCAAGAATCAAACAAGAAATTTCTCATCCACTAACATTATAGCTATTAATCTTTTCTAAATTTGCTTATTGTTCACTTTGGTACTTGTCAAAAATTGCTGTTGGACTGAAAAAAGAAAACAAGGAATTTTATTCTATTATATCCTCCAACTTTTGAATCAGCCATTATGAACCATGGTGATTTTTTAACTTATTGAGCATTTATTTTTGTTATAATTTTTCTTTCTTTACTCTTTAGGTACCTTTATCATGTACTGTATAAAAACCAGACTGTCACTGAGCAAAATAAAGGTTTATTAGTTGAAACCCTCCGTTCAATTGCAGAAATTTTAATTTGGGGAGATCAAAATGACAGCACTGTTTTTGAGTAAGTTATTTATATTTTGATATTGATGAAATTTTTAAAAATGATTTCTTGTTAGTAATTTCTAGTGTAATTCCTCTATACTATCTTTTCTTTTTTTGGATATTAATAGTATTAAGCAATGATATGCAATTTTTCTGCTTCAGAAGATTTTTTTAAATTTTTTTTATTGTACTTTGATAATTATTTTATGATTCATTTTTTAAAAAAATAACATGATTAAATAAGTTATAGTTAATGAAGCTTTTGCTGTAACTGTTTTCATAAAACTTAACAGTTTTTTTCAAGCTTTAAAGATTACTCAATTAAAATTACATTAAAAAGATCATAAATCAAAATTTTTACCCCTCATTTGAATTTTTATGCTACAAAAATAATTTATTTACAAAAGCCAGATGCCAAAACGGAAAAAAAAATCAAATGACAAATAATTTTAATAATTATCAATCAAAGATAAATAAATGAAAGAAATTACTAAAGTTTTTGTATACCTGCTTGTATTCCTTTCCATTCTATTATAACTTGGTTTACCATACACTTCCAGCTTTGATTATACACTATTATCATACAATTCCTAAATGAAAAATGAATATTCAAAGTAAAAACATCAAATACATTTCAAATTAAATTCAGATTTACAAAAATCAGATAAAACAATTTGATATAATCAAATATTTATAGATCTCAAAGGTACTTTAACCATTTTACTACTTCCTGTAGTCAAAATTCCATCATAATTGCTAGTGATCTGTGCTATTAATAACAACATCTTTCTTGGCCTCACATTTCTATTCACTAAACATCTTATTTTCAGAGGATAGATAAATCCATTTAACATGATGTATGACTTCATTGTTTGATGTTTTGAACCACATTGTTTAAATCACTTTATCTTGATAAACTTGAAGGATTTTATAATAATGCCTTCTTAGAGTATTCTTCAATTAAGGCGATATCTCCTGACTTTACTTTATAATAATAATTTTCTTTTATTAAATGTTTGCAATAAAACTCCCAAGCTCAATTAAAAATTCTAATTAAGCCTGTTTCTTAAGGATTTTCTGTTGTAGTTTTGTTGAGGTTTCTAATGCCTTGTAACATCAGTATTATCAAGTTTATTCAAATATGGCATTCCCACCTTGCATATCATTATTGCATAAACATTTATGAAGTGAGAGATATAAGGCCGTGAGGATCTTCATAAGTGAGAGGTCTTGATGACTGCTTCACAATCACATAAGATACTGACCAATTCTTCATTTTGCAAACAGCCATTCTCCAAGATTATTTTTATAAGTTTCTTGATCATTTGTACCATTTACTCTCAAAAACCATCTCACCTAGAAGCAGAGAAGATTCTGAATTTTCCATCTATCTATTCTTTGAATAGAAATTTCTTGCTCGTTATCATTCCAGTCAGGTTAAAAAGGAAATTCTTGGTACCAACAAAAATGTTATTTTCTTTTTCTGTCTTTGAATTATTATAGGGAAAGGAAGAAGCTTTAGTAGACTAAGATAGTACTAGTTCTGAATGTATTGCTCAATACACCTTATAGGTGAAAAGAACTATACAGCATTTTTCACTTCCCTTCATTATAAAAGGCCCACTAAGGTCAACCTCACTCACTTCAAAAAACAACACTTTCCTCAACTCAATCAGGGAACAAGATAATTTTTTTCTGTGTTATTGCCATGATATCTCATGCATCATAAACCCCTATTAAACTATTCTTCAAAAGAATCTCTTTCCATTTAGAATCCAGAATATCTGTCTCAGTTTCTCCATTGTGAATTTTTGAATTGAGCATTTCTGACCAGAAATGCAAGTTAGTATATATTAGATAGAAGCATAGGGTAACTGAAATTCCTTCAATCAGCTTTCTCAGTGAACTTAGTTTTTATTCTCAAAACACCTTTTTCGTCTCTAAAGATGTTCAAAATCTTGAACTCTTTAATTTATTCCTCTATGCAAATTTTTATCACAATCGTCTGAACAACTTTGTTCTCTCTTGCATTTATCTCCAGCATAATTAAATTCATTTCTTTTCTTAGTCCTATTACAATCTTTAGAATTATGACAAAAGTTTGATTTCCTCCTCAATGTTATAATGATTTTGGAATAACTTGAAAACCAAGAGGAAAAATTTGCAGTGCCATGATCACAACTTACAATATTGAGTAATTTATAATACTTTTATTCTGAGACGGTCCCTTGTTATCATACAAGTATAGCCATAAGGATCTTTCTTGCCATCTTAGACTTAGTAACTTAAACACATACCATCCAAAAGAGAGCAGATCTGCAGGAATTAAGGATCCTGGAATATGCTTCCACTTTTTAAAATTCAGTAAGTTTCAAACTTTTTTACCCTGTTTCAAACTAATACATTCCAAGGCTCATCTTTTTTAATCCACATATTAATAAGGGAGGAAACATCCAAATTTCAAATTCCCTTTCACAAATTCATAAAGTCTTGAGTAAATACAATAAGCAAGAATTCCATTCTTGTTATGTAAAAAAATGTTTGAGGGACTATTCTGGATTTAGCAACCAATATTTGGCATGATATTAGATGAATGCAACTGCTTCCTATGAAGTGCTTCTATCTTTGCAGCAGTGTTAACTTAAGCCATTGTCAGTATAATGAAGAATTTTTCAGGGAATGTTTACAAGAATCAGTATTTTTTATATCTTCTATTGTCTTAAGAAATTTTTTCTTACCAAATGATATTTTTAAATCTAATATTATTTTTGATTTTTAACTGTCTTGTAAATATAATTTAAGACTCGATGAAACTGGTCAAGTGAATCCAAATTTAAAATTCTATTAGAAAATGATAATGTAACGTTTCTAACAGTAACTTCCGGAGGTGCTTCCACTGATGAAGCATCACAGAATAGAATGTCGTAGGGTTTATTCCTGCTGTTGATTTAGGATTTTGAACTTGGCCAACCTTAGATTAGGACTTGCAACCTTTTTAGATCCAAATTGGCTGTTTGACGTCAATGCAGTCGGCTGTTGAAGGAATTTCTGTCGTTCCTGATCAGAATCTACCAAAATCACGAAATTATCAGTATTAAATAAACTTCTATTTCATAGCCTTATCTTCAAGAGGAATAACTAAATTTTAGTCTAAATGATGAAGAATGCTATTGTCACTGCATTAGTAGCAATACTTGTGGCATAATGGAAATTAAAGAAAAGGTATCAATTTACATCCATTTCTTTTCAAATAGCATGCCATATAATACTGCATGAAAGTGAATAAATCGCCAAAATTTTAAACGTATTTTCTTTATAATAAATATGGGGATTTAAACCTATACATCGTATAAGATGAAGTCTCCTGAAAGTGTCTGTATGTTGAAACCACAAAAGCTCGAGGAATAGTGAACGGATATTGGAGATTTTAATACCATTTTGCAGAGCATTTACTGGGGAAGGTTTTAGTGTACTAAAATATAAGGGGAAGTTTTATAATTGCGATTTTAACTTATGCAGGCATTCGCGGAAACGTCAAACTGCGCATGTGCAAATAGCAAGAGCTGTTGTATGCATGTACGTTACATTTCTTTGTTTACGTCTGATTTTAAAATGCGATTCAAATCTCATTTTATCGAAAAGAAAGAAATCCAACCTTGAAATAATCTCCTGTGTTTTGTGTACGCACAGATCATATTTTTACTTTTGTAACAGTCTAAATATTTCTGAATGTGTGCTATTAAAATTTTTGTAGCTATTTTTTATAATTCCCAAGTATATTTTTATGTTTATTTGATGTTGCGTAATATGTCCATGTCATATAGGGTGGAGACTAGAGAAGTTTTAAGCTAACTTTTCGTCTTTCATGCTATGCCACAGGCAACGTCGTGGGGACGCTGCTAGTTTATTAATTAATTTAAAAATATAAGGTAGGCTTAAAGATTATTATTATTTTATAAAAGGATAGTTTTCTAGTCCAGATTGACCACCTTATACAAAATCTGTCTTTTTTTTTAACTTAGCATTTTTATTTTATTCATCTTTCAATACCCCAACAGTATTACCCGGTCAGACTTTTGAATTATCTGTCTACTTTCGAAGATTGAACTTCAATTCGAAAGATAAATGAGTTTGCTCTCCTTATCGATTTGATAAGCACTGACCAAATTGAAAAACAATTTTCACTTATCTTTGGTAATATTAAATAAATAAATGAAGTACTATAGCTTGTGAAGTTTGTTGAAAAAGTCGTCAATTATGAGAGTGTAAAAAGTTTGTTAAAACAATTTTTAGCAATAAACCTAATTTTTTTTGGGGGGGGGAGGGTGCAATGGATTGGGTATTGAAATCCTTACGAAATAATTAGGAAAGATTTTTCTGGAAATAAATATCCTGATAAAAGAAGTTATTAATCCAAGAGAGAAGAAATTGGGAATTAAAAATGTTAGAGCAATAGCTAATAATAAAGTTATTGCTCAATGCTGCTCTTCGGCTGACTGGGGCAAGTTAAAAAAATTAATTAAAAACTAATCGTTTTCTTCAAGCAGCTGATCCAAAGGAGGAAAATCCGGCCCTTCTTAAAAATGAGCTAATCAAGTCGACAATAATGAAATTGTTAACATAATATTTGATCAAAATCCTGACATCTTTGGAGATGGTGAAAGTAGCAAAGGCATTAACTTAAAATTCACCTTGAAGAAATTTCCAACTACCAGGCATGTTGTGTGCGAACTTTCCCTTAATCTCAAGTATTCATCTTCTGGTTATTTACGCTTTGAATGGTCTATTTATAAGATCGAAAATTTTGTAATAATAAATAGGTGTTTTAAGTGTTTGGTTATAATAATAAAACAGTGGATTGTAGAGATTCAGCTGCTTGTGTTGAAGAACATGAAAGTGAACACTGCAAAAAATACAGCAAGCCAAATTTACGTTTATTGTATTCGCTATAATAAAAAGATAAAGAATGCCAGTAAGAAAGCTGATGTTAAACATAGACCTTTTACAGGTAAGTGTCCCACGCATATTTTTTTTTATGAAAAGTAGAAACAGGAAACATTTCCAGAATTTCTCATGTTTGTTTCTTGCTGCTCAAATCTTCAGCTTCACCTTCACCGCTCCAAGATTGTTACTCAGCAGCTCATTCTTAGCACGGACACTTCGTTGCTCTTGTTCGTTATCCTCGTGCTTACAAAGACTATTTCCCCTTTTTTGCCGTCTCCGTGTCGCACCTACTTCAGCGCGGGTTGTGACACCATCAAGGCGGCGATCATTACTCGCAACCGAGAGCTTTCGACTTTTTTTTTTATTTAAATAATGTCGATTACAATATAATTTTTATTCATATCCCGTTCAGAACTTTCAAATTTATTCTTCTATCCTACTATTTTGAATCCAGCAAACATATTGATTTGGACTTGCATGAAATCAGTGGAGTGCTTGCTGTGTACTGATCTGGAATATGGGCGCTAACAGTGAGTCCCAACTCTGGCGCGGTCCAATCTGATTTTCGCGATATTAAGCTCTGAGACTTTTTTTAGTATGAGCAACTTATTTGTAATTAGTAAAGATTGGGGTCCTACCTTCTTTGGCTTTCATGTTGATGCAATCCAATCATAATACAATTGAATTTAAAGTTACTGCAATCCTTCTACCTCTAACAGATTCGACAGTTTTCTAGATTTCAATGTTAAGAAGGTAAACTGGGATCACTTTCACTCTTTCTGTAGTCAATCTTTTGTCGACCTTTTTAATCGCACCGCTTTTTGTGCTGGTGTGGATACTTTAATATCTGTTACAGAGAACTTTCAAGATATAGCCTTAAAAAGATAAGAATGCACTGGATTCCTTGGCGGAGCATAGAGATTGAGTGTATGAGAAAAAGGGTCAATGCTCCTAGACGCAGGTATCAAAGAACCTGAAATGCTATATTTAGAAATCTTTATTGACAAAAGTATTTACAAATAAAAGAAAATTATTGCTCAATGCTTCAAGAGACTTAAGTCCAACCTTGGAAGCATTTCCTAAAGGATATTAACGAATATAATGTTAGGAGGAAAATCTATACGTATGGTATAAAGCAAAACCTCACTAAAATAATTGAAGTCTCTGGGATTCGTCTTCCAAAGGGTCCTCCACTACATCTGTTGAAGAAACTATAAATGAGACTTTTAAAAAATGCTTTCCTATTAATACGAATACTCTTTTCCACTTACTGCAACGGACTAAAGCCTTGCCAAATTATTCTGCGAGTCTTGGTCCTCAATTTACTATAACAGAATTAGATGGAGGGATTAACTCCCTTAAGCTTAATAAATCTCCTGGTCCAGATTGCATTCACTTTGAAACACATTCGCTTGATGTTCACCTATTTCTTTTAAAAACTTTTTGATGCTTGTTTACAGCTTAATATCTTTCTGCGCTCCAGGAAGCGACCTTTTTAATTCCAAAAAGGAATGGCTTTCGTGGTCCATGTCTGGAGTATTTGAGACGTGTCCATCTATTGGAAAATGACTTGAAAAGCTAATTGTTCACAGGATTTCTTGTGTTTTGCCCAGAAAAATTCTGTTAAACGAGACCCAGTTTAGTTTTGTGAAGATGCTCTCTCTCCTTTACCTTGCGGTGAAAGCTATATAAGCCAGATAACATCTCTCGTGCTGAAGTGTCACTTTTGCTCGATTGGCATGTTACTCGGCTACTAACCATAAGATTGGGAGTTCAGGCCTAGTGCTCTCCGCTACTGCTGCAACCTGAGAGACGTAGTTGATAGAGGCAAGAAGAAAAATTTGCTTACAATTTAAATTTTTCTTGACTTCGAATGAGTTTTTGACCATGGTTGGTGGCCGGGCATTCCCGATTTGCTCAAAAATTTCACTATTCCAAGTATCGTATGTCATTTGGTCAAAGATTTTTTGAATGATAGGTCTGTCTCGAGTCCCGTTTTTCGCAAAGGGACTGCCCCCAAGGCAAATTAATATTAGCTTCTTTTTCTTTCTTGTGTTGATGTTTGATGTATTTCTTTTTAAAAGCTGGGTAAAAACATAAATTAAGGTCCAATTGGTTGATGGATGCTATTGTCATTTGTCATGTTTTTTCAGGATCATAATCAATGAAATTATCTAATTCTGTTACTTATGTATCATTAGGTAGTAAATTATCAATTGATATGTATTCTCTCTAGGGATTAGTTGAACATGATAATTTGTTTGAAACTCTAAATTCAAAAACAAATCTGTATTCTGATATTTTATAAAATTTTCATTAGCATCAATAGTGTTATTTTGCTTGGTTTTTCTTCTTTTTTTTGGAAGTCATGTGACATTACAAATTTTATCATCAGTGAGAGTTAAAATAGAGATTTTAGATGCACAGAATAGGATGGTAAAACTTAAATCTGTTTGTATAAATGTTTCAGCTGTACCAGAGAATTTTGTTTGCTGCAAATGATGGAACAGGTGATAGCAGACACAATTTTTGAGTTTTGGTATAAAAAATATTTTTTAAATATTTCAGCTTCTGTATTTGTTTTTTCTGTTGCCAAGTTGTACAAACTTCTGAATTTCCTTCATGCTGCTGGGCAAAATTTACACTCTGAATGACAGTCAGTAGAAGAATGCCCAATTGATGCACCTCTAGAGCATACAAGATTTCTGCAATTAGCAACTTTTGAATATCCACATCGTTGATATTTTCAGTATCTAATTGCCTTGGGATAAAAGACAATACACAATAATTCAAGCAATCAGCCTTAACTTATTTGAACAGTTCCGATTTATTGAAGGTTAAGATTATATTATTAGTTGATTGTAATTCTATGCCTTTTTTCACAAAAATACAGCAGAAATAAATAATGCCCTAATTGGAGAAACCTTCCAATTGGGGCATTATTGGAATAATATAATAAGTCTCTGGGATTCGTTTAATAATAGTTAACACTTTAGAATCAGAGAGTCACCTTGAACAGAATTCAAACTTTTTGTGGGAGGTTGCAGATATTGGAATGTCAAGCAATATTTTAGCAACAAGAAAAAGACTGTTTAAGATAATCAAGAAAAAGAAGACAAAATTTCAACCAAGAAAAGAAAACATAGAGATTTCATAAGCAGTGTTGTTGTGTTTATCTACTTATATGCATTGATAATTCACAAATAGATGAAAATAAAAGTTTCTTATATGCTTTGATAGTTCAAGTAAATGAAAATAAAAGCCTTTAAGCTGTGCTTGAAGTTACTTACAGTTGTGGATTGGAAGAAAATTTTAAAACCATTAATTTCTGACAAGAAAAGGAGTATTTTTATGTTGTATTGCGAAGAATAGCCTTATTTTCTCATATCCTACAAAAGAACTCTTAATTGAAACGTTTATGATGCTAATTAAAACATGTCCAAAGATTTGCAGTATCTATTTTAGAATGCTCTGATTGATATATCTTTAAGACATTTTTGAGAAAAGATTATTTGTTTTTGATCAAGAACAGGAAGGATATGTATTTGCAGACAAGTAATGTAAAATTAAAAGATGCAAATTTACAAACAAGAGATGCAAACAGAGTTTCTCATGGATAAAATCAAGCACAGTTATTGAAAACTTTTTTTTTTGGTCAAGAAAAGGGCGGAAACGTACTTAAAAACGAATGTAATATTAAAAGATCCAAATTTGCACATTTACAAACACGGGACACAAATAGAATTTCCCATGCATGAAATCAAGCAACTGTATTATTGTAACAATCATTATGTCTTATACATGGTGTGTCTAAGAAGAGTTTTGCGAAAAGGCAGTAACTATGAGCTGTAAGCTTTTGTTATTCAATAATTGAATAAAAACACCAATTAATGTTTATTTGTTGGATGCCTAGCTTATATTTGCCTGTATTATCATTCCAGAGACCATGGTCGAAAGTGAGTTTGCTGCATATATTATCATGTTCACATTATTATTAGAAGAATTTTGTTGTAAATTCATACATAAACCCATTTAACAAATGCAACATAAATTATGCTAAGCAGATGCCCATAATTATAGAGAATGACACTAATTGCTTGCCTAAATATAATGCAATTAAAGTGCAAGAACATTTTCAGGATGAAAACGCTTCTTAGTAACAATGAATAGCTACTAAGTAGTAGCTTCTTAGTAACTATGTCACATATTTTTGGAACAAAATGGCATTCTGTATAAATTTTTGAGTAATCATAAGCTTAATATAGCACTTAAAACACCCAAATTTAATCAAAATATAAATATTTTACATTATGCCCATTAGCCAATAAAAATTGTGAAAATAAGAGACATTTTTAATTTTATTCTGAAAATAAATGTAACTCTGAACACTTATATGCGATTTTTAGACCTTTTTGTCATCAATCCATCAGAATTATTTTAACAGTAACTGTACATAGTGTATTTACTGTATTGGTTAAAATTGTTTTAATTGTATTTTTATGTAGCACTCATATGATAAGCTAAAGTTATAACAAATGATTTTGAAATCCTCTTTGGATAATTATTAATCATGTATCAGCCTTTAACTGAAAATCTGTTTTAGGTATGGAAATGCAGAAAGTAATCAGCATTTAAGAAATTAGCATTTCAAATTCCTGTTATTTGATTCATGTATACATAATTTACTGAATTTTTTCATTTGAAGGGTTTCGCAAATCCAGTAGATGTATATATTGTGTTACCTTTATTTGAGATTGTTAGTAAAATGTAATCTCCAATGATGTTGCATAGGGAAGCATATCATTTAATGTCTCATTTCCTAATTATATATCAAGTGCATGTTGACTGTAATTTATTGCTTATCTTCCCCCACCCCTCCCTCTGCAAATCTTTTTCGATTTAGAGTACATAGAATAATACTTTTCCTTTCCTCATTTCAGCTTTTTTCTTGAAAAAAATATGCTGTCATTTTTCCTAAAGATTATGAAACAGAAATGTGGACGTTATGTGTGTGTGCAATTGCTTCAAACTCTGAACATACTTTTTGAAAATATCAGGAATGAAACATCCCTGTGTAAGTAAATTATAACAATCCGTTAAGCTTCGCTTTAGTAGCATTTCAAGTATTTAAAAACTCTACTTAATTTCTGAAGCTCATTTGGAATCTTTTGAATAATATATTATTTAGCATGTTTATTATTATTTTTTAAATAAAATCTCGAACATATACTAGTACTAAGTAGTGAATATTTTTCTGGGATTTTTTTATGGGAATAGTTATTGAAAAATATATATTATATTATATGTTTGTATTTATAAACATCTTATGTCAACATTAAGTGGTAGCCTAATGTAACATCTAAAACTCATGATGAAG
>JAOUZG010037848.1:252422-271283 GCA_026289955.1 Argiope argentata
TGCTCATTACGGGCAACTGTCAGAGTTTGACGAGGTCGTATTATTAGATTGAAAGAGACCGGTCGGAAAAATCGGAGAATCGCTCGTCATTTGAGTCGAAGCGATGTGGCGATTCGAAGATGCTGGCAAGGATGGGTGGAAAATAGCAGAGTTCATCGTCAGGAGGGTAGTGTTTGATATAGAGACACAATAGGCCATGAGGACAGAGTGATTGTCCGATCAGCTGTCTCAGCGCTTTCTTCACTATTGCACGGCTCACCGGCCCTCAACAAGACATTATGGTCTGGTGTGCCCTTTCCTTTGATAGCCGGACCTTTTTGGTCGTCATTAGAGGTACAGTTACTGCACAGAGGTGCGTCGACGACATTTTAAGACCTTTTTTGCCACCGTTCCTTTTGCAGTACCCTCAGTCGGTTTTTCAGCCGGACAATACCACACCACATACAGCACGTGTTGCTATGAATTGTCTGCAAACTTGTCAAACACTTCCTAGGCCTGCCAGATCTCCAGATCGCTCTCCCATCGAACATGTCTGGGATATGATGGGAAGGCGATTGTATCTGCCATTGAATGTTGATGGCCTCGTTTGACAATTAGAGCAAATTTGACAGGAAATACCGCAGGAGACCATCCGGAAGCTTTATCGGTCTCTGCCACGTCGTGTGGCAGCTTGTATCTAGGCTAGAGGGTGGTCATCACCTTATTGAACTTGTTACAGTAACTGAAATAAATTATTCAATTGTTCTTAGATTTTAATCATTACTATTCGGTTCGTTGTCTTCCTATTCACCAATTTTCGTCTCAATCGAACTATTCCTTCTTGGTTCATCGATATTTTTGTTATAGAGTGTAAAAAAAGCAGTAATATTATATTCATCAGCTGACGTTTGGTCTGCCATACAAATTATTTGGGATATGTTTTTGTTTTAGTAAGCACGAGTATCATTTTCAAGAAGATATTTTTTTCATTATCAGGTGATTCATTTCCTGATTCGTGACATATCACAAAAATTACCGATGGGATAATTCAAACTTTCTGATAATAGTTGCTGTTGATAGAATCTTTGATTTCAGAAACAAAAATTCATATGCACTTGTCATTGAAATAACCTATTATTTTACCCTGCTAGTGTAGAAGCATAAATTATGAGAGTTGTAATTTTGTTGCTCTAATTATTTGTATTGAAATTTGAATAAAATAAAAGGTTTTTTTTTTAAAAAAAAAAAAAGAAAGTTCTATTCATTATGATAAAAACCTATATTTTATTTCATTTTTTCGTTTTATATATAAAACTAACTGTAAATTGTCAAATCAATATATGGCTTTTTAATGTTTGTTGTGAGATTTATTTTATTTTAACATTACTTTTTTTCTTTAGATTACCTTTTGTCAAATAACCATGTGAATTCCATCATTGTACATAAGTTTGACTTTTCAGATGAAGAAGTAAGTTAATATTCTGTTCTAAAACATAATTTAGCTTCATATTACACATGAAATATGTTGTTAAATTAAAGGAAGGATTATTTTTAATATCACAAATTTGAATAATTATCTTTTTTTTATAGGTTATGGCTTATTACATTTCATTCTTGAAAACTTTATCTTTAAAACTGAATACTCATACTATTCATTTTTTCTACAATGAAGTGAGTATGAAAATATATGTATTTATTGAATAAATGGGTCCAAATTTCTCTAGGGCTAAATATTGTGTTTAATTTTATATTCTATAAAGAGTAGGTAGTAATGCAGCTTTTATACTAGTCTTTAAAAATATGTATTACTTAATAAATTTTAAATTTATTATTTTCAGTTTTTTATCTGTATTTTTTAATTTTATATCTAACATCATTTGACTAATATAAATAAACTCATTAAAAGTTGTTTTTTTCTCCTTATAAGAAATAAACAAACAAATCTTTCATGATAAAGATATTTGGCTCATTTGATCATGAGAGATGAAAACTATAACTAAATTGTTGTTTAAAAATCTAATCCTCCCCTTTCAAATTTTCTTAAGGATGCATATTGTTCTTTTTTTTTATTAGAGAAATAATTATTCCTCTATTTTTAATAATAACTATTTCAGGCTATACCATCTAGGATCAGAAACATCAGCAACAAAAATAATTGTATTTTTTTATTTTCTTTTTGAAATTTGGCATCCTAATTTTTAAGTTTGTTAAACTAAGTTTAGAACTTGTAAATATGTTTTCACACATGTGCACATCTGAGACACATGTACATCATATATTGCATTTAAAGCTCTGCACAAGCAAAACAGTTTGATGTTTTTACATCAATTCATTATTTTTCATACTTTTCACGAACTTTCAGATGAATCAAATTACATTTTTTCTTTCACTTCATTTCCCTGATCTCTCTATTGTTGCTTTTTTTTTTTTTGAAATTTTTATTACTACATATAAAACTGAACCTTTTTTTGCATTACAAAATGAAAAAATATTTTCTGTGTTATACTGTATAAATCAGTATGGATTACGTGCAGCTTTTTTTGGGTATGACTACTTTGATTTCAGTGTAGTCAAAAGTTTTTAGTTGCAAATTTCAAAATAGAATTTTTTTAAATCTTTTTTTTTTTGAAAATAAAATAAATATGATAGGTTTGGCATTCAAGCAATTTTTAATGATGTTAACAAATGGCATTTGATTTATCATTTTGTATCATTTTGATTTATCATTTTTGTATTAATTATATAAAAGGTTTTATTTTAATAAAAAATTATGCATTATATTCTTTTTGCAGTTTCAATGACAATGTATGTCTATAAATATAGCAAAAGCATGCAGAAAAATAAATTTCAAGCTTTATTTTTTCATTCACATTTAATTGCTTGATAACTTATTAGGTTTCTTTGATTAACTTATTTAATTATTAGATTATACTAGATAACTTAGATTTTATTAATTAAATACTAAACAACTCAAAAGTATCTGGTGGAAAATGTAAATGAGCGATTTTATTCTATGCAATGAAAAATTAAAACTTACATTACAGGAGCTGTCATTTATCTTAATTACATAGATAACTTTTATTTGTCCCTCAGAAATATAAATATAAAATTGATAAAACATAGTGACTTAAAAACTTCTACCTTCAAAGTAATAAATCCTTGAATTTGAAATGTAGTTTAGTTTCTACTACTAATAAAAGTAATGTTTGTGTGTGTGTATGTAACATAGAACAACCAAATTTGGGACAAATATGCTACAGAAGTTATAGTTTGTACCTTGGTGTGCATTTTTTAAAATTTTATTTAGTTCAAAACTTTTAAAAACACTTTTGCAAAGAATTAATTTTTTGCAATTTTAAAATTTTGAAAAATTGTGTTTAATTTCTGAACAATTTTTTTAAAATTAACAGTTTTTAATTTTCAGTTTCAGAAATTTTTTAAGTTTGATTGTTGCACCAGATATTTAATCATATAATTTTTACCATTGCTAAAAGTTAAGGAAGGTATATAAAGTAGTCAGTAAAGTTTTTTTTTAATTCCTTATAATTTAAAACACCATCTATTTTAACAAGGGAAACCTATAATAATGTGATTATGCTGAATTAGCAGACAGGTGTATAATGCTTTTATTAGTCAGTATGCAAAAAGGGGGGGGATCATTTCCAATTATTGCTTATTCTTGTTGCTTATATTTTTGTGAAACAAGATTCTTTTCTCTTTTTCTATTTTCATTATTATTACATTAAATTATTGATTTAGTAAATTTCATTTTTTCTTATTGTTAAAAGCAGAACTTAATTTTTAAAAAATTTGAACTTTTGTTTTTTTATTGTATTTTAAAAATTTGTAAATAAACACAAATGGACTTTTTATTTCTTTTTTGCTTTGCCAGTTTTTATTGTTGAAATAAAAAAATTTCAGATACATTTTTCTTTATTTGGAACTGGTTAATATTCAATACTGTTTCCCCCTTCTCCTTGTACTACTTATTAAAGAGAGGAAGGATTTTGTGTGCGTATTTTTATCATTTTTATATGATTTTTTTTCCTTTCAATTTTTAATTCAGTTAAATATTATTAATTCTGTAACTATTGAAAGGACGATACATAGAGTTATTATGATTGTACACTGGCTGCTTTGTTCTGTTTTTTTCCCCCCAACAAGTTTGTTTACTCTCGATCATTTAAATTAATTAAATTTCATTGAATATGCTGATAGGAAATTTTGATTTCAATATCTTTAAGTAATTGTATATGCTTATTTATTTTTGATCAAAATTTGCTTATAAAACTGTATATTTTTTCAGCATACAAATGATTTTCCTCTTTATAATGAAGCCATTAAATTTTTCAAACATAGTGAAAGTATGGTTCGTATTGCTGTACGAACATTGACATTAAATGTTTTCAAAGGTATGTTAATTTTATGCAATATATATTTTAAAACTTGTTATTCAATTTTATTCTTAGAAATTTAAAGAAAGGTTACTGCATGTTAAGTTATAAATTTCAGTAATTTCAAAATGGAATTTGTAATTTTTTTTATTGAATATTTTTATCTACAAAGTCACATGTAAAATATATTTTTTACTGCTTTGAAGTCTTTTATATATTGTAAAAATATAAAAATTTGTATTATAATAGTAATCAATTTTCATATTATTCTAATTATAATTGATCTATTTTAATCCATTTCAAATGCTAATGCTACTTATCTTTTTAAAATAAAAATATTTTGAATTACTTTTAGATAAACTAGTATGTTTGAATCCTTTTAGCTTAAAAAAGAATTGTAAATTCTTATACATAAATATTTCAATTCAATAAATATATACCATTATTAAATATATCTTGGTTAGCATTTTACTGTGACTGAAATTGACTTTTCTGCCATTTCCTTCTGCCTTCCAGTCAATCTTTGTTTCTCTCAAAATTTTCTTATTATTATTTATCGTTAATAATTTTCTGAGTTCATTGTGACAGTTTGAGACACCTCCACTTTCTATTTGAATTTCATATGAGCTTTAAATTGTGTTTCAGAAGATACTATAGATCTACGTTCAGATTGTGGAATGAAACACTGGCAACATAATACTAAAGTCATATGATTATCATTGTTTCCAAAAATTTATATCTGAATTTGATTGTAACATATGTAAAAAGGGTTTATGTATCAGAACAATGTTTAGCTTTAAAAAACTAATGATCAATATTTCTTGAATTCTGGAGAACTATCTATGTATTTTCAGCTCAAGTAATAATTGGCTTTAGATTCTATTTTTTCTTGAAAATTAGTATTATTTATACAGATTGCTTATAAAATATTGCTTAATTATTATTTTTTTAGTGGATGACAAAGCAATGCTGAAATTTATCCGAGACAAAACAGCAGCTCCTTATTTTTCGAACCTTGTATGGTTCATAGGAGAGCATGTCATGGAATTGGATAAGTGCGTGAAATCAGCTTCAGAGTAAGATCAAAGTCCTTGTTATAGATTTATTGCATATTGTTTTTTCGTTTTTTAAATTTTTATTTTATGTTTTAAAATCTTTGTAGACCATTTCAGTTTTGAAGGTTGTTTTTTTTAAAAAAAAATTCAATTTTATATTCTTAATTAGTGAAAATATAAGTTCTGAAATAATTTATTGAAAGTATTGGTGTTCTATTTTTTATTTATTCATTAATAAATTTAAAGCATGTGCTTGAATCATCTGATTTTATAATAAATTTTAATATTTAACTTATTTTTAAAAAACTGTTTCTTTAACCTAAAATAAACTTATATCACTTTAAAAAATGTGATCATGTAAAGTATAAACAAAGGGAGTTAATTTTATTTTCATTAAAATGTTTAGTTTATATATAAATTTTATTTATACTCCATAAAAAAATTTATCAGTCTGCAACCCTAAAGATATATCCCTTTTATTAAAATGATAAGTATTGGCAAATTTAAGTTAGGCCATGCTAAGGTATAATAATTTATAAATAACCTAATTTCAAAAAAATCAATTGTTATTAATGAATATATTATAAATTCTTATATAAACATTTTACATGTAAACTACTGTAACTTATCAATACATTGTAGTGTATTGAATATCTTTAAAAAATAAAACACTTATGTTTCACTAAAACCATAATCAAAAGTAAATCAAGTTCGCAGAATAGGTATTACTATCTATATTGTCAGTTTGTACTTATGACAGTCTATGAGATTATTCCAAATATAATCCTGGAGTATTTAAAAAGTTAATTTTACTGTAATGACTAAAAAGTGGGTCTCTGCATAATAAATTTTTTCTGAAATTATCTAATGTAACTAGCATTGCTTAGAATAAAATTGTTTTCGAGTTTAAGCATTTTTAGTATTTTAAACTTAATAAAACAATTTTATGCTGCAGCATCTTATGATCTTTTTGTTTGCTGTTAGTCCTCTTTCTTGTCATCTAACCCTTTGGCCAATAAACAATTGCCTGTTTTCTTTCTGTGTCTATACTTTGAGTCTATGTTCTATAAATCTAATATACTTAATGCTACATTTAGCCTTCAACACCATTGCTATAGTGGATGTTCCTTCATATCATGATTTTTTATTCCAATAATCTGATGAACAGTAGTAAAACAACAACAAAAAAAAACATTGTAACTGTGTTATTTACTATCACATCGCCACAGAATTAATGGTGATGGAAATGGCTTAAAGGAGTAAATTTCAAAGTAGTTCATTGAGTTAATTAGTTTGTGTATTATCTCAAAAATTTTCTACTATAAAAATTAATATTTTCTAATAATTCAATTTAGCAAGTCTTTTCTATATATGTGTATGATATTCTGGTTTGAAATTTGCAATGGTACCTGAAATATACTTAATTTTGTTTGCCGAAAAATCCACCCCAAAAGAGCCAATCCATCAGAGAACTTATCTTAAGTAAATCTCAGCTTGTTAATAGCAAAACAAGACTTATCACATAATCCTGGAAACTTATTTCTTTCTTTCTATTTTGGTCACCAATGCCACAAGACAAAGTTTTTTTTTACCATAACTTACTGTTATAATAGTATTTTCTCACTTATTGAATCATTTACACTTATCACTTTTAAACTCTCCATTTATCTCAAGTCACCGAGAATGTGAACATAGTGCAATTGACCTTGAAATGGGCAAAATGGCATTTCTAAATTTCATGTTTCTTGCTGTTCACCGTTTAAGAAAAAATGTGTTCAACAGATGCATGTATTTTTTACTTCCTTTATATTAAGCATAAGGATTATTTAATTTTACTAATCTCTTTATAAAACAAAAATAAGTCATCCCCTAGTATATTGTTTGTTTGTAGTTTTATATGTATTCATTCATCCTGCATTTGAAAAAGAATTATCTTGAATTGTATAAAAAAAATTGAATCAAGGTAAATACTACAATTTGCATTATTTTATGAAATTAAAATTGTATGCTCTAAGTGGTAATCTGATAAATTTGTGGGTAATGTACATATTTTTTCATTCAACAGATTTCAGATAAAAACAAAATTGGCAGACTTAGTAGCTGAACACCTTGATCATCTGCATTATCTGAATGATATATTGTGCCTGCATATTGACGCTTTGAATGATGTTTTGACTGATCACTTGCTGAACAAATTGCTCATATCATTATATGTGTATTCATTAGTTCAAAATGAACAAAGTGCCAGTAGTGAAGTACTTGTTATTTTTATCTTTTATTTTATGTAAAGTTTTAAACAAAACTTATTAGTATCAAATTTTTTTAAATTGTTACTATAAGAATTATATAATTTTAAGGAAAAAAAATGCTTTTCAATATTTTTCAGGATTTTTTTTTTTTTTTTTTCATAATTGACTTTTTACCGAATTTGAAAAGTGAATCTATGTAAAAGTGAGGGTTATATTTAAATTTAAAAAACATTTCTTCATTTATTTATTTTTCCTCTTTCATTTCTTTTGTAGTAACTTTCTTATCTCAATATGTTTATATTATTAAATTATCTCTTTTAGGAAGAAAGGCCTCGAGTCAGTTGTATTGTTGCTTTATTCTTGCTTTCTCAGGTAATCTTTGTTTCAGCTATTCAGTTATTTTTAATGTGATTATAATGTGTCAAAATAAAATAAATATTTCACAGTCGTAAGATTGCACACTCATGTCACTTTATCTTTAAAATAACACAAAAAGTATTATTTGAAATTGATATGTTACTGAAATATACTAACATTATGATGGTTTTCAATAATGTTTAATAAGGAATTTATAAATATTTTAACATGGTTTTTTTCATTGTTAAAAATTAAAACATCTATGCAGGAGAGCAATTTTATGCAATTTGTTAAACTTTTGTGATATTATTTTCAATAAACTAACATAAAAAAGAATTTAATAAAATTTTTACTTAAAATCTTGTAGAAAAAGTACTTTGTTTTGCATATTAAACTTATTTTTGTCACACTTTTCAAAAAATAATTATAAATTTTGTTATTAGCAATCTAGATATTAACATTGCATATGTTAATCGTTTCTAAAAATATCTGAACTTGATAAAATAAATTCGATAGTCTCTATTATACAAAAATAAGGTGTTGAATTTTTAAGAGAAGTTATTGAAAATAACTTCTCTTAAAATTGATATGTTTACTATTACAAATATAAATTTATTTTGTTTAATAAATTTATATTTGTAATAGTAAACATATTTAATAAATTCATATATTTAAGACATAAATATATTTACTTTCTGTTTTATTTATGTTTAAGAGAGGAATTTGTTTCAATTGTATCATCTCCAGCTCTAGATTTAAGGAAATTTGCTTCTGGTAATTTCCCCATAGGCTTAAAACATTTTTTTCAACTCATCCACTGTTATGTTTAACAATGCTTCATCAAGCAATTTTGTAATGTTTTTAAGTTTGAAATTTTTATATTTACAATTTTACTTACATCCAGATAAATTCTGTTGTATTGCTAGTGATACACAAGGTCTCGGCATTTTAATTCAGCAGTTGTTTTCCTGCATCTGTAAAAATAATAATAATAATAATAATAATAATATTTTTTTGGAGAATTCAGTTAAGATGACACCAACTCTTTTAAGTGATTCGACAAATTATAAAAATCTTAAATTACCTTCTAATATCAAGGCTATACATGATAGCAGAGCTTAAAATTCAAACACTTGACCACTATTTTATGAAAAGAACTAACTTATAAGTAAGAACAAGAGTCAAAAGATCAAACTATAATTCAAGAGGAAAAAAGCAAAAAGTTTCAAAATTCCTTAACTACATAACAAAATAAATTAATTAATTAAAACTATTTGCCCATAGTTGACATGGTGGCTGAGTAGAAAATGTGGCCTTGAAGTGTCTATTCTATTTACACAGATTATTCAGAATTAGAATATCCAGTAACTGTCCTCATACAATAAATGTTTTTTTTAATGTGCAGATGAGAGGCTTACATATTATTATCTTAGTGAAAATGTTTTGAATGTACATCACAGCTCTATTAATGCTATAATTGTGTAATCTCATATAAAAGCAGAAATAGAAGTATGCATATTGTTCGGTATAATTTGCCACTTGTATTTTTCTACTTGCTGACATTAATTTTCAAAATTCTTTATATGAAAGTTTCATTTTTAAATTCCTCTTTTTATTTTGTATGTATTTAGGTTTTTCTGATAGTCTCGCACAAACCTCTTGTTCAGCAACTTGCTAAAATAATATTGAATGCAGAAATGTCTTTGTTCAGCAATGGTGTTCTTAATATTACAGTAAGTATTTATGTAAAATTTGTGTATTCTTTTTTTTTTTTGTTATTATAAATAATTATCTATATTAATAAAAATGGAACTCGAAATGCGTTGCTAAGCGCAAAACTAGAGAACGGCTCGACCGATTCGGCTAATTTTTATTTTAATATTTTCGTTAAGACACAGGGATGGTTCTTATGGAGAGAAAAAAAAGGAAAAAACTGTGAGGAAAATAGTTAAAACGACACTTTTCTTACTTTTCCGCTAAAAATCTTCATTTCCTTCCCCCACACCAAGTAAGATAGCAGGAAGTAATAAATTATGATTTGTTTTGAAAGAAATACGCGAAGTCAGTTGATTTTCATTTATAGATAACGGGATGTTTAAAAAAGAAAGAAAATAGTTGCTTTTATTATTAGTCTGTATGAATATTTAATCTATGCCTGCTCAAAATAAAATCTGGGCAGGAAAGAAAAAAAAAAGAATAACAAAGAGAAAAAAAGGTTTGTAAAAAGAAAAGTAGTGAAGAAAAAAAGAAAAAAGAAGAAGGGTGTGTGTGTGTCACCATTATTTCGTCTGTGCGAGGCATTTTCCAAGCTGTTTTTAAACTTTTGCATCTCTTGAAAATCAATTGTGTCTTCATTTGTTTAGTGTGTTTACATTTATGAAAATTTGAATCTCATTATTCTATAAAAACGTAGAATTTTAGACCTTTCCCTCCACCATTTAAGTAAAATATCAATTCCGGGACAATCATTGCTCGGATAGAAAGAGAAAGATGAGTAGTACAATAAACAGAACATCTGAAGAAAATTATACTAAATAGTACTATAAATGAATAATTTGATTATCAAAATTTGTTTGGTTTAAATATATTTTGGTGAAAAACCTGTTATGAGACACAGCTACATAAAATATTATATGAAAATTTTAGCGAGCATTAAAACTGGCGAACCAACTGGTTGCCAAAGGCGGCTAGTTTTTAATAAACTGCTTACAGCAGTTACTCCAAAGTGTACACTTATTCTCTCCAAGCATAAGCCAAATTTGATAACATTTGGCTTAATGGTCTGGTCTTGAAGATTATATCTAGAATAGACTATCTATTAATAATAAAGCTTAAATTCTTTATTATTAATAGATTTTAAAAAATCATCAATCCTGTTACTATCCTCATTTATTTATTGCAATTCAAAATTGATATTTAAATTAAATATTTCATATAGATTGCATGATGTAACATTGTCTTCATTTTTCCTTCTTATACTATCTTAGTTTTTTTAATTACAAAATTGTAAAAGTTTCATATGTTTTAAATTTTTTGTATCTTACATTTCATTCAATATATTTATATATTACTAGCCACCTTCGGCGACCAGTTGGTTCGCCAGTATTAACGCTCGATAAAATTTTCATATAATATTTTATGTAGCTGTGTCTCTGTGTTTTAAACCAAACAAATTTTGATAATCATATAATTCATTTATAGTATTATTTAGCATTATTTTCTTCAGATATTCTGTTCATTGTACTACTCACCTTTCTCTTTCTATCCGCGCAATGATTGTCCCGGAATTGATATTTTACTTAAATGGTGGAGGGAAGGTTAAGATTCTATGTATTTATAGAATAACAAGATTCAAATTTTCATAAAGGTAAACACACTAAATAAAAAAAAAGACAATTGGTTTTCAAGAGATGTGAAAGTTTAAAAACAGCTTGGAAAATGCCTCACACAGATGAAATAATGGTGACACACACACACCCTTCTTCTTTTATCGTTTTTTCTTCACTACTTTTCTTTTTACAAACCTTTTTTTCTCTTTGTTATTCTTTTTTTTTTTCTTTCCTGCCCAGACTTTATTTTGAGCAGGCATAGATTAAATATCCATACAGACTAATAATAAAAGCAACTATTTTCTTTCTTTTTTAAACATCCCGTTATCTATAAATGAAAATCAACTGACTTCGCGTATTTCTTTCAAAACAAATCATAATTTATTACTTCCTGCTATCTTACTTGGTGTGGGGGAAGGAAATGATTTTTGGTGGGAAAGTAATAAAAGTGTAGTTTTAACTATTTTCCTCACAGTTTTTTCATTTTTTCTCTCCATAAAAACCATCCTCATGTCTTAATGAAAATATTAAAATAAAAATTAGCTGAATCGGTCGAGCTGTTCTCTAGTTTTGCGCTTAGCAACACATTTCGAGTTCCATTTTTATTAATATAGATGATGATCACTATTAGCTTTTTTATAAATATGATTAACTACAAATTAAATATTAAGGCAAATATTTATTTAGAATATAATGCCCTAAAAAAGGAAAAACTTTGATATTTTACATGATTAAATATGAATTAAAAATGTCTTTGTTGGTAAAGTTAAAAGAAAATTAAATTAACATTTGAAATCTAGATAAATTGAAATACATTTCAATAATGTTGAAAATGCAGATAATAAAAAAAAAACACATTGTATTTGCTTTTATCATTATTTTGATATGATATCTGATTTGTTATTTGCTTTCCATAAATGGACAACTGCTGTCTTTTTCTCCCTAAAAAAATAGCCTTTAAAAAATGAATTAAAAAAATTAAAAATAAAAAAAGAAAATTTTTTTAAAAAATAAAGATATCAGATTATTATTTATCTGATTATGTTTACATAATTTCAGTTTAAAGGATTTGAATATTAATTTATTTAAAATAAGTTGCTGGTAAAGTTTACAAATCATTTAATGTGTTGGTTATTAAAAAGGTCTTATTTTTTTTAATCATAAGTAATTTTTATCAATCGGATTTTCCAGATCAAAGAACATTGCACTTCTGAAATGTCTGCAACTGCAGAAGTTTCTCATAATCAACAGCATAGTGAATCAGCTATTCAGTGCATTAATAATACTAACTGTGCCAGTGGAACCAGTGTTGAAGGTATAGTAAGTTCTATTGAAAATTTCTAACAAAAAATTTAAAATATCATTTCCATCATTTCCCTAGATGTATGTTCAGTTTTTCTCTCAGAAAAATTTGGAAATTAAATTAAAAATGTGATAGAACATCGTCTATATTCTGTAAATTTAGTAAATGTTTACTTAATAGTTAGCATGGAATATGGCAACCTGATATTAAATCAAATTTAAGATTTCTTTTCCCTACATGAATTTTTTTGGACTTGTATTCTGATTCTAAAGCTGTTATGAGCTAATCATTGTGACTGAAATTTGCTCTGCCAGATTATTTAAATATTTTGTTTGATTAAAAATCTGAATGTTTTTGGTTAGAACCTTTATGATAAAATATTCACTTGAATTATATATGTTACATTTCATGCCTTATCAACCACAGTAAATATGATAATAAAATCAAGTTTTTTATGAATTGGAATTGAATATTTTATTTCTTTTAGAAGGATCAAATATCACAGATGAAGAAAAGGCTGTAGCTGCTAAAATGTCAACCCATTTTGAAACTATGCAAAAAAGCTTTTCTTTGTCAAGCAGGTTTGAAATAATTCATATTTTGCTTTAAAAAAAATTCCTATGTATGTTAAATAAAATATTGTTTGTATATATATATATATTGCTTGTAATCTTTTTTTTTTTTTTTTTTTTTGCTATGGTGTACGAAATACATATTGCTGAAATTGTATCTTGCTCTAATTTAAATAATTTATTATGTATTTAAAAAATTTAGAAAATAAACAGAATTTTACTTAAAATATCAAAATATGAGTTTTAATAGTCAGTATCTGTAGATATCTGGCAAATTTCCACAGAAATGCTAGTTTCAGTATTTTTGCCTTTCAATTTTGTCAATCTTGAAATTAATTAATTTTCGTTTATGTAATAATTCTATTGGGTTTGCAAAAAAGTAATTTTGGTTTTGCACCAGTAGTTAACATTATGCTTGCTTCATTATTCTTTTGTCAATGTTAGAATTTTTTTTTTCTTTTAAGATTCAGTAGTTAATGCCTTTTGATGGCTATAGAAACCAATTTTATGTAATTTCTTTACAATTGTCAATTTACCACCAGTTGTAACATGAAGTGTAAAAATAAGCATTTTTGACCCATTTTACTTTTTTATTTTCATTAAGGCAAGAAAGCGTCTGAAGCTCACTAAGAGATATGTGAAGTTGATGGTGTTGATTGTTTAACAAACGCACTTGTCAGAATTAGTTTAAAGAATTTCGTTCTGGAGATTTCTCACTCAAAGATGACTAACATTCTAGTTGACCTTCTGAAGTTGATGATGACAAAATGAAAGTGATTATTGATTCAAATCGTCAGTACAAGAGATTCCAAAACAGTTAAATGTATCACACACGACAAATCATATATGACACCTTGAATTTGTTAAGAAGATTGATATTTGGGCTTCATACAAATTGAAAGAAATTCACCTAACACAACAAATCAATGTTTGTGATACACATTTCAAACGTAATGCAATTGATTCTTTTTGTAAAAGAGTTATCATTGGTGATGAAATCATTGGATGTCTGCGATAACAATATTAAAAATAAGATCATGGTCCCAGTATGATGAACTAGCAAAAACCATATCAAAAGCTGAGTTGCATCAAAAAAAGTTCATGCTATTAATCTGGTGGGATTACAAAGGTGTTGTGTATTTTGAGCTGCTTCCAAACAACCGAACGATCAACTCAGATGTTTACAGCCAATAACTTGTGAAATTGGAAAAGGCAATGAAAGAGAAAATGCCAGAATTGGCAAATTGCAAAGGAATCCTGTTCCACCATGACAATGCGAGGCCTCACACATCTTTAGCAACACATGCAAAATTATTGGAGCTTGGTTGAGAAGTGATGTCGCATCCCCCATACAGCCTCGACCATTCACCATTGGATTATCATTTTTTCTGAAGTTTACAAAACTTTTTAAATGTTAAAAATTTCAGTAATAACAATAACCTCAAATCGCACTTGGTTTAGTGTTTTGTTATTACGGACCAGAGATTCTATGAGCATGAGATCATAAAATTACCAGAAAAATGGCATAAGGGCATCAAACAGAATGGAAGATATTTGACTGATTAAAGTTCATTTTTTTGTATAGAAAATTGGAAAATTAAAATAAAAACCCAAAATTACTTTCTTGCCAGTAAGATGCTTTTAATGATTTGAATACGTTTTATAAAAATTTATTCATTTTTTTTTTCAATTAATGGTATTATACTTATTATTAGTTTTAATTTAACTATCTGAAAACCAGAATTAATTCATTTCAAAATCTATTTCTAGTTTTACAAAATATAAATTGAACGAAAAAAAGCTATTAATTTTCATATTTCTTAGTTATATTTTGTTATAAAGTGGTTGTTAACTTTGATATCCATTTGATAAAAATTTTGGTGAGCTTTTCTTTATTTCATTGTCCTACTTCTTTGCAGACCATTTCTAGAAGCAATTTTTAATGCTTTAGACTGTACTGAAAATGACCATGCAGCTCTTTTTGCCTTGTGTGTTTTATATGCTATAGGACACAATCCAGGTGGGGAAATATATTTTTCTGCTTTACTTCCAATTAATGTAATTTAAAACATAATAATTTAAGTGTATATTATTGCAAATAAAAACTATAATTTTCTTTTAAAATATTTTTTGTTTGTTTTTTTAAATATTATCTTTTATATAAGATATCTCCATTATATGAAATAATAATCTATATTTCATGAATGAAATCATTATGTGTTTCTTAAAATAGCTAATACTGTTGACCATGGATGATGAACCAGTGGCATGTATGCCATTAAGGGCACCAAACACAATATTTGGAGCATGCCATCTATCAAAATGGTTTACATTTTAGTTCAACATAAAAAAGTTATCTATGAAGTATTACGAACAAACACGAGTGTTCTCATTTTGTTTAAAAAAAGGCAAATATTTGTACAGCTGTTTAAAATTTGCTTGCTAAAAAAGAAATTGACTTGAAAAGAATTTTTCCAGTAACTGATGGGTCTGAAAATATGGTGGGGGATTGATTTAATTAGTTTATTTCAAACTATGTAGGATAAGCAATTCTTGAACTCCACTGCATTGTTTACCAACAAGTGTGATTTAAGTAAGGTTTAGCAAGTCTTGATAATGTAATGGCTATAGTCACAAAAATAAACAACCTCATATCATTGCAGGCTTTAAATAAGCGAAAGTTTGAGGCTTTGTTGGATGAAATCAACTTGATAGATAATTGCTTACTAACGTATAAAGATGTTCACTGGTACTTCACAGATTTAGTGACTGCTTGTCAGGAATCAGAGGGTTTCTGCAGAATGTATGAAAAATCGAACTATATCCACTGTTGTTGGATGTTAAGTTGTTCTCATAATCTTTACAGACATTTGCCAACATATTTTTGAACTGAACATAAAGCTTCAAGACACAAATAAAACAATTATTGGCATGATGGATTTCATTTGCACTTTTGAAACTGGATTGCAATATTTATGTACAATATTATTAAACAAAACTGCAAGTACTTCCTAAATTTGAAATACACACACATATATATAGTGCTAACTTCATAAGCCAGATAACATTTATAATACTGAAGTATATTTTTGGTACAGTGGTTATGTTACTCGGCTACTGGCTCTATTATCAGGGGCTCGTACCATGACCTTCAATTGCCACATTGGTGACCCTGACAACATAAACTTCTGATTTGTCTACCAGCAAATAAGAAAAACAAAGGCGTCAAACTCACTTGACGCAACAGCGCATTCACACACTCTCTATAACTATTGTTGCTTTAAAATCGTTCATCTCTTTGCTGACTCATTGGTGGGGGAGAACTGTGGTGCTAGCTTCATAAGCCAGATAACATCTGTATTCAAAAATTTATTGAAACGAGGAAAAAATTTTGAAAATTGCCATTAACAAAATTTTGGATGCATGGAATTCGATTCCAGGCACATTTAACTGTTTGGGAAAACTGGTTCATATTATTTCAACTATAATTTCATCTACCTAAGCCTGTGAATACATAAAAAGCTCTCTTAGAAACCATTTGGCAGATGACTCCAATTCAGCATGCATTCCATCAAAAGTAGCATCTTGAAATTCTGATACAAGTTACTTGTCATATAACAAAGTAACATCAGTGTGACAAAAAAAATTACACTGTTACTTTAATTTGAATTACACTTATAACTAAAAAGCTTTCTACTGTACACTGCAAAATGTACTTTTTTTGTTGTAAGTAAAGAGGTATTATTAAGTTTTATTACTTTCTCAATAATCACAAGTAAAAATTATTTGACAGCAGGCCTATACTTCATTTAACATTTCTTTAGAAAAAATTGCATGTTGATCCATAAAGGTTAGACATTTAAAGCTGTGATGCCATCCAACAAAAAGATCTCAAACTGTAATTAAGCACAATATATCAAATAAGTACTTAAAAAATATTAAGATTTAAAGTAGGATTTCTTTAAACCAAATTAAATATGAACTGGTGGGGTTTAGATGTGAAAACAATTCAGCACTTCTAAATGAAGTGTTGAATTGTTTTCAAATATAACAGTACACTTCAGAAATCTAAAAAAATATATAGTTGGTATGAAATTCGTTGTCAAAAATCAGTTTTTTTAAAGGAAAATTTTATGCTTATTATTTAAATATTTCTCTAAAGTTAGATTGTGCAAATTTACTGTGAGAACCATTTGATTTCTCCCTTTTTATTCCAACTTTGTTTATCTATTTTTAGAACCAAATAGTTTTATGACCCGCTCCCCCTCCCCTTAAATGCAGCTGGCTACATTTTTGAATATTTAGTTTATTCTGGAAAAACTGTTTACTTTTTCTCTTTACACAACATGAACAATATATATCATGATCGGAAGTATTGATTTTGGTAAATAATGCTCAGAAGCAAAGCTAAGTTTCAAAATACATCTTTATGATTTCCATCAAAAAAATTAATAAAAGTAAATAAAGGAGATATTAGTTTTAACACATTATAAAACATTTAATCTATTTGGTACTTCATGGTTAAAAAATTGTGTTTATTTGCAATTAATATTTCTACTTTTAGTCTTCAATTTAAAATAGCTATCCTTTTTTATTTTGGTTTGAGATTTTATGGCATAAGAACTAATATGAAAATCATACTGTGCCAAACAGGATTATTTCCCAATTCAAAGTTCAACAAAAATAGTCTCTATTAAAATGGTAAAAAAATAAATATTGATTAAAATGTTGACAAATTATGAAATTCATGTTAGCAAAGCAGTTGTAATAGGAATTATAAAATCCATTCACAATTCTGAAATTTATAATGATTTAAAGTATAAAATAGTTCTCTTAATTTGTAAGTTTAAATGATATTAAATTCTGATATTAATTGACTTCAAAATATATTCTGCTTTACTTTCACTTTAAAATATTCAACATTTTTTTGATTTGTAAAATTATGAAAAATGCAAATGGGTAGTTTAAAAAATTATAATATGCTTGAATTACACCTTATTAATGTCGTTCTGTGACAAAAATGAGATATTTCAGCATTTGTATTTGTAATAATTTTTTTCCTTTGGATATTATTTATATAAAAAAATTGTATTGTAATTATGTTTTACATTATTTGTTAAAAAATAATTTTACATTTTTAATGCTTTCTTCAAATGAATTTCTCAGCTGGTAAGTACTATTATATTAATGTATTTATTTAATAATAATTGCATAGTGTATTAATTTAGATATGGATAAGTAACATTTGAAAAGAAACCTTCAGTGACAATTGTATCAATTCCTATTAAATTTACTTATCTGTTATATCTAACCATTGCAGTATTTTTAAAAAAAATGTAAATCTTAGATTTAGATTTCATTATTTATAGCTTTAAAAATTCATATATTTTATAAAATTTTGAGATTTCCAGAATCAAAATAAGTGTTGGCATTAATATTATTGATTAATTATTAACAGCAAAACTTTAATTATTTTTACTTGAATATATTTTACTGTCATGAAAGAAAATACTTATATTTAAAATTTTGGATGTGCACTGAAATTTTAATTGAGTTCTTTTAGCATTGTAACATAGCAAAGCTTATATATATATATATATATATATATATATATATATATATA
>JAOUZG010037848.1:271383-293788 GCA_026289955.1 Argiope argentata
TATATATATATATATATATATATATATATATATATATATATATATGAATTTTTTTTATTCAATTATTATTAAATGAATTTTCAGATAAGTTTTTATCTGAATATGCTTTATTTTTTAAATCAAATTTACTAATTCACTTTGTTACAATTATTTATATTAATATTGTAAAAAATTATTATTTTCTTAGGTATTAATCAAGATCTTCTGGATTCAGTTCTAATGCCTTCTGAAAAATCTGAGGTGATGTTTAGTCCTGGCTTTTAAAATTCTTCTTGATTGTTGTGTTTGTTTCTTTAAAGATATAAATTAGGTTTGATTTTACAAATTATTTAGAAATTTATTTTAGCTTTCAAATATTTTTCTTTTTGATTCTGTTTAATTAATTTTTTTTGTTTAATTTTTTTTAAAAAAATCATGTGATTCAATGAAATTAATTTGTTTTAAAATTTTGTGTTGCATTAAATAAACAAAAATTTCCATTGAAAAGGAAATTTTAATATTTCTGTTTACTTTATGTCAAAACATATTATTACTATTAGCAAACTTATCTATCAGTCTAAAAAATTAGTTTGAATTTTAGATTGTTCTCTAAATTATTGATATCAAACGGTCTCTTTAAAACATTTTTGTGCTTATTGATTTCTCAGAAATGTATGTTCTTCATTTGATATTTTCATTGAAATATTTATTAAACATAGTTTTAAAAAATTATTTTTGATCCTGTTGTGAATAAAGCTGAAATCCTAAAATTGTGGTAACTTTTTTTTTTCCCAAGCTGAGAAATGAACTATTTTTCCCCCCGTATTGGTTTTAAAATGAATGAGATAGGAAATATGTATACTTGCCAATGAAATTTGTGTATAGTTTAAAATATTTGTAACCTGGTAAGTATAAGCAGTAGAAAAGATTTTATCTGTGATTGCTATAAATTCTTCACTAACATCAAGCCAACAAGAGTCATTTAAAAAACTCGTTTATTTGAATTTTGTTTATCTGTTTCTGTATGGAATTCTTGTGTGATGCTTTTTTCTTGTATATTAGTTTCTTAAACTTCTTTACCTTGCTGTGGTAAATTTATGTTGTCAGCTGAAGAATATTTACTTTTTTTTCATATTAGACTATATTTCACCTACAATTTGGAGAATGAAAAATTTTAATATTAAATTGTAGAGAAAAAAAAGCATTATAATCTTTTATCATTGCTCTTTCTATTACTTATGCTTACAAATCTTTTTGTACTCAAATCATTAATATAAATTATAAATAACTTGTGTTAGACTTAAATGTGCTCACAAATTTTTAATTGTTTTTTCCTTTCCTCCAGACAAAATTCTGTTACAATGTTAATTTGGTGGAAAGATTAATTCAGATCATTAATCTCAGTTGTCAGTATAGTAAGTTCAGATATTTGTTTACATTTTTAGTATGATTAATTAAATATTTTAAAGTTATATCTTTAATTAATGTGAAATATTGTATGAAAACTTAAATATGGGGTAGTTAAATATAGTTACCTTGAACTATTATGCATATTTTTATGATTATGTAATTATATATATTCAATTGACTCTTAAATTGCTGAGTGTTCTCAGTACAAATCATTAATTAATTAAAATTTAATGAATACACTGTAATTGTAATTTTTGATATATATATATATTCTTTTCTCTTTGTATTTCTATTGGCAAATTGTATTTTGAACAAATAAGTTCATAAAATATTGTCTGATTTAATATTTTGGAAGATCAATTTATTTCAGTTATAAGGTTAATAATTAAACTTTAAGAATTTTATTCAAAAGATAATTGATGTCATTGAAATTAATATTGCTTGTAAATAAATATTTGCTAGGAAGCAAAAAAATATCTAATTTTTTTTTTCTTTTGTTTTCCATTATTTTCGTTAAAACAAAAATAAAATTATGTTTACAATTTATCAAAAGCATAGTTAGGAGCTGATTGTAAAACCGACATTTGTTGAAGTTTTCAAGCAGTAAAGTTTTATACTGTTTCAAGGAAAAAATACATTTATTATTATGAAATAGTTATAAAACAATCGTTTTAAGAAATGTCTTCTTTGGAGTTTGATGTGCACTTGGTTATTGAAATTCTTGGTTTCTTGGAGTTCTGATCCTCTGAGCAGTACTATTCCTGGAAAACATTGGGATTACTTAATAAATATAGATGCTCCATTTTAATCTAAAGAAAATAAATTAAAAACATAGTTCAGTTAATATTATAAAGGGGAAAAAGACAAAAAAAAATCAATTAACTTTATATGATTAGTACATTTCTGCTTAAATGTTTTTATATTGGCAATTCATTATTGTATTTAGTCTTCAAGATTTGAGGAAAGTTAGCTGCTAAGCTTTTTTGATTTCTTGTTCTTGGGCTGGTTGGTATCATTTATAATATTCAGCTTTTCAAAAAATCTTTTGAAAATATATTTTAGGATATTATTTTTTGGACAAACCATTCCTTGTTACTAATTTTGTGTGTTGTTAATGTTGCAGAGTATTTGCTGGAATTGCCCAAAAGGAGAAGGCATAACTAATTAAAGATCAAAGCATTAATTTATATTTAAATAATTTTTATTTCCTTGAATTTTAATTCAGTGTTGGAATCGAGATGAATTTGTTATCATGCTTTTTAAAATCATCAATATAGACATTAACACTGTGTAACAAGTAGTAGATTTGTTTTAAATGCAATTTCTTAGTTTATGCTTTGAACTTTATCATTATGAAGAATTTTCTTTAAAAACTTAAAGTTATCTTAAAGTTATTTCATTATTTACCCCTTCCAGATTCCCCTTTTATAATATTATGGAATAGGATTTTTTTAAATGTATGACATTTTGTTTATATTTCTTGTCTAGCTTGCATTTTTTCTAATTTTTTAAATTGGTTTGTTAAAATCTGAATGAGCCTTTTCTGTTCAACAGGTAGTAAAATACGAATTGCAACTCTGCAGATGACTATTTTATTGTTAAAGCAATTAGCTGTAAAAGACATGGAGAGCAGCCTTCTAGATCAACATTTAGCTGCTATAGAACAAAGTCAAGAAGAAAGTACTTTAATGCTTAGAAATTTTTATAAAGTAAGTTTCAAATTAGTATTAATTTTAGAGAAATTTGTATTCATTGTAGTAATATCTTGAAAAATATATTTGTAATAAATATATGCATTTTGATTATTAATTCAATTATTTCATGTGCAGATTCAATTAATTATGTCAATGATATTGCAAATAGATTAAATGAAAAATCCTGCCCATTTGGCTTAAAGTACATCTTAACAAAATTTGACCGTTTAATTATTTATAATATGTAATTTTATTCATTTATTGACTATATTAATCTGTATATTCAGAAACAATTATTTCACCAGTTTATAAATTTGAATTTTAAAATGATTTTTGATTACTTTTTATTGATTGATTTTTTTTCTTTATGAAATGCCAGTGTTGTGAAAAAAGATATAAATAAATAAAATAAAATGTTTAAATTTTTTATTGAGTCTAAAATGAATTTGAATTGAGTTTTTTTAATTGAAATTTAAAAATGAGTTTATGTGTAATAAAAAAAAGAGCTCAGTTAGAATTCATAAGTTGTTACTAAACGTCTTTAGAAGTGAATTTTTCTTTAAAGTAAACAATATTTGTTAATGCAATACCTCTTCTCATATGATTATCACAGTTAAATATCATTTGCACCACTGTAATTAAAAAAATAATAATAATAAGTTTTGATATGATAAATCAAGTGGAATTAGTCATTACAGATACATATCTGAGGGTTTTTTTAATAATAATTTTTTAAAATAATTTCTTAATGAAGACTTTTAAATATATTTACCAGTATGGTTTTCCATTGTTTGTTTCTCTTTCTATTATTTAATTTTTTTTTCTGGAAACAAATATTTTCTTTACTTAATTTAGAATAATGACAAATACAGGGTAAGTGTATGTAGAATGGGAGTTATTTTAAACATATCTAATAATTGTAAATATATTAAATATGTAATAAAAAATGTTGTACCAAATTTGGAAAAAACAATTGAATAAAGATATTGAATTTTATAGTTATAATTTTTTGCAAATAATGAGTTCATAGAACTTTCTGTTTTCATATATTTCAGTCTTGTTTGAGATAAAGAAGATATTCTATTACTTTGTTTTTAAAATTATAAAAATGAAAATTTCACCTTAGATCAAATGAATCCAACTTGTGGCATTCTTTTCTACATTTTTCATTGCATTAACCCATTATATTACACAACTGTAAAACTATAACTACTCTGTACTCCATTCTCTTTATTCAATTTTCAATTATATTCAGAATATGTGTATCTGTGCAACTTCCAATATCTTTCATTCTAAAGAACGTTTAAAAAAAGGTGGAAAAACAACTAATGTCACAATTATAGATGGGTTTTTAAAATCTAATATCAAGTTGATAACTTTACTAACAAAGTTGTTCTTTTCAATATCACTAAATTTGGCAAATTTCTGTTTCCCAAACATTTTTATCATACAGGGGCAACTAAAGAAAAAAGAGGCTTTGAGCAGAAATAAATAAAACAATGCCGTACAGATTTCTTTATCTTCTTTTTTTCTTTATCTTCTTATTATGAAATGATGAAAGATTGTTTAATATATCTCATTTTGCATTCTATATTTTTAATAGTTTTTGAAGTTTTGTTTGGTAAATTTTAAATTGGCTTATAAATATATTTAAATTGTTAATTTTGATTTCTTGGCAACTACAAAGCATTGTCTAAAATTCTTCATTTATGAATAAGACATCTAGGCATGTAGAAATTTGACTTTTTTTCGATTTCTTGCTAAAAGATGAATTTTGCCACTGAACATTTTCGTAAATATATTACATTTAATTATTTAAAACAAATGCTTAAGTAAATTCAAACTATATTAAAATGAAACGTAACAATTTAAAGCCTAATTAAATAAAAATCAAAAGAATTGCATGCCTCTGGCAAAAATCTGAAAAATCTTGAGAGTAACATATTTGTAATTTTCGGTACAAATAAAACATACGGGACTACTGCTGAAAAATTCGACATCATTGTTGAATATCTTACAAATAAATACTTCCTTTAAATATGTGTATTTATATATAAGGGATTAAAAAAACATTTGATATAATTGATTAAAAAGGATTTTTTTAAAAAAAATAAGCATATGAGATGTCAATGAGATTAAATATATTACTGTGGGATTTTCACTTTTATTTTGAGTTATTTGAGTGAGTAGGTTTGAGAGTTGTTCTCATAAAATACATTTCACATTTTATTTATGCAAATTGATTTTGATACAAAAATTTGACTAGTATTAAACTAGTTTATACAATAGCTGTTATACGTCAACATTAAAACACCTCTTAAATATTTTCTAAAAAATTGCTTTAAACGATAAAAAAATATTTCATCTTTAATGTCATCAAAGAAATGTTAAATGTTGTTTCCTTGATTTTATTCATTTGAAATGAGTACATAATTTAATATTTTTTTAGAGTGAAGAAATTTTTTTGGATATGTTTGAAGATGAATATGAGGAAATGAGAGTAAGTTTTAGTTTGTTATTTAGTGGCTTTTTTTTAATTGATTTCCATAACAAATTGATTATATAGAACTTTCATTTCTGTTCCAAAATATTGGCAATTCAAATAATAATTAAATTTAAAAATTAGTTATTTTTAATTTAATAATAATGTTAAATTTTTGGAAATAAAGTTTAGAATCTTGAATTTTATCCTTTTATTGTGCAGAGTGCTCACTCTAGGTAGCATGAGTGCATATCTAGTAGTAATAATCAAACATGTTGATAGCCTTACAACCGTGTTTTTTTTAAGTGATGATCAATAATGAAATATAAAATGAAGCTTCAGCATTTGGTCCCTTTTGTAGAATGCATTGGAATTTGTTGATGAATATGGGGATCTATCTCAGACAAAATATAGCAGTTAGTTGTGTTTGCAGTACCAGTCAAATGGAAATGAGCCTCACCACTCCTCAGTAACTGCCTAGTCCATTCATTATCCATTATCATCAAAGCAATTATCTTTTGCTCCTCATTATCACTAGAAAGCAGTTGCTCATGGTGGAATATCTTACACTGATAAATTTCTGGGCATTTTTTCTAATTCTGTGTGTTGTTGTATATGACATGTCCAGTTTCTGAAATACTGTGCCTGTGTTACTTTTATGTGCACTTGCTGCTCCCATCTCCATCTCTACAATATATATGCTGTATCCTTTTCAACTTCTTGCAATCAAACTAATTTTTGGCTACATCTAAACTTAACAGCAAATATCCCACTCTCTTCAAATTGCAGTTCATCCTTTGAAGGCTGGTGATTGTCAAAGTGTCTCTACATAATCTTTTTTAGCTTTAAAAATGTTTTAAATGCATTATTGTTTCATTGATAAAATGATTTTACATCATGCATTCTGGTCAAGTCAGGTTCATGATGGAGTCCTTGTTTGGTTGAAAAAATGCTTCAGGCTTCTTCTTTCATATTAGTAAAAGATGTGCAAACTAAAAACTAGAAAAATTGTCTGCTCTGCAGTGTCATTTCCCAGCTGTAGAAAAAAAGGATGTTTTAGAAATTTTGACTTTGTTCTCAAAAGGGCTTGTATGCAAAATTTGGGTAAATTTTGATGAATAGAGGTTTAAGCTTATACTATTTATATGAGACTATCTTTTACAACATTTCATTTCATACTTGTTATTACTATAATTTACACAAAATTTAAATTTAAAAAATTATTTTTTATGTGCTTATTTATTAAAATGAAGATTTTTAAAATTAATTTTTATAATCATAGGTTGTTATTTTAATCAGCTAGATTTATCAGTTGATTCGTAAAAATTTCCTGCAGTTTCTTTAAAGTGAATATCATCTATTATTATTATTGCTCTTATGTAGAAGAAAACTTTGAATGTGGAGTATTTGATGATGGATGCAAATCTCCTATTACCGCCCACTGGAACACCAATGTCTGGCATTGAATTCCATAAAAGGCTGCCTTGTGGGGAAGTTGAAAGAGCAAGGCGAGTAAGTGACATCTGTGCTTATTCATGTATATTTTTTGATATTGTTTATTCTTAGTAAATTTTATATAAATGATTTTATTTATAAATCATTATTAATTATTATAAAAATATATAGCAGGTAGTATGCATTTTCTTATAAAACATCAATAATATTGTTATGAATGTGCAAGAAATTATAAAGTCCAATTTAGCAATAAATTGGATTTATTGCTAAATTGTTAGTTTCTAGCTAGTTGAATTTCAACAATGTAGCATTTTTCAAAGTGGCAATATAAACACTAATAATTTGATTTACATAGCTATTGACAGTAATGAAATGCTACTTATCTTAACACTATTTATAAATAATTAACATGATACAAATTATTAGAATATTAAATATAGAAACTTAGTTATCAGCAATAACTAGGTATTGGTAAAATTTAATTTGTATGTGCTTTGAATGTGCATTTGCCTTACTATACATACTTCATTGATCTGAACACAGTATACAACTAAAATTATTTATATTCATTTATAAATCATTACAAAATTATATGTTATATGAATGTGTAGCAAGTTATATACAAACATTTATATGTATTTATTATGTGAGCATAATCATTTTGCTTTTTGAAATGAATAAAAATGTTTTTATAAATCTATCGCTTATTCTCATTAGTTGGGGAGGGGGAGGAGTTGAGCTCTTGAGGCATTTTTACATCAAGTAGTGCCAACTATTCTACCAATCCTCCTGTATTTCTGTTTGATTTCCTCAGAGTAGAAAGTTAAGCAAAACTGAAGGCAGGTAAACTGTTGAAAATTAGTTAAATGCCCAATGGCAGTCATTTTTTTCAACTATCAATAGAGACCTACCACAATCATTCAGTGTGAATGTTTCCATAAAAAATCCACATTTTTTTGTTATCTGTGAAACACACTTAAAAAGAAAATCCTTCCAACTTTAAATACACTATTATTATTATTTTGTCTTTAATGACATGAATTTTTAGATTACTTTTTAGAAATATTTATTAATGCAGTTTTATTGAAAATAATCTCATAAATCCAAAATGCAAAGAGAACCCAGTGATGAGCAAATTTTGCTAACATTTCTTCTTAGAAAACTACTTATCTTTTGGCATTCAACATCACATTTAAGAAACACCCAAGATAAAATTATTATTTTTTTTAAGTTGGTAACGTTGTTTAATCTTCTTTATATTTCAGCATAGAAGCTTTTCCCCATCTAAAAAGTGAAACTACTGGTACTTAACCATTTTCAATTTTGGTGGACGCCCAAAGATAAATTGGATAGAAATACCGAGTAGTGGCTATAGTATGGAATCAAAGTTCAATTAAATGAATGAATATACTGATAATTTAATTTTATAAATATTAAAAGAACATATTTTCAATGATAATGCAATAATGCACAAACTGAAATTCTAACAGATCTGTAAACTTTATTCTAAAATTATATCTTTGCAAATATGAGAGGAGACTATTTATATACAAAAGTATTTTTAAAAACCTGTTTTTTATTTATTTAATTATTTCCAACTAACTTTTGAGCTGTCTAAAATAATTATTGGTTTTAAGATTTATTGTTCTCATGCTTAAAATTAAGTGATGGAAAATAATTTTATTATTGTTATCCCTCATTAAATTGCATGTATCTTTTTCATCAGAATAAGATTAGTGGATTTCAAAATTAGCTTGTTTTAGATGCGGTTTTTTTTTAAAGAAATTTTCTTATTATTTTAAAATTATATCTTTGTAAAAAGGGTATTTCTGATAATAATAAGTAATGTTCAACCATTCTAGGCTATCAGAGTGTTTTTTCTGCTAAGAGATCTGTCTTTGACACTTCGGAGTGAAGAGGAAAATCAGCTTCCCTTGACAAATATTTCTTCCTGTGTTAAAGTGAATGATGCCTTAGATTTAAGTAAGTTCTTAAATTTGGAAATATATATATATTTGATATGGGTTGTATTATATCTTACTTCATACCCATTTATATACAGGAATCTATGTTATCATAAACACATCCAAAGTTAATTGAAAAGATTGCTAACTCTACTTAAAAATAAAAATTTTCTAATGAAAATTGTCTCTAAATTTAACAATTTATCATCATTCTAATAATTCATATTCTTAACATGATACACACATGTCTAAATCTAGGTATATTAAGATGGTTGAAGACATGAAGGGAAAATATTTGTCACAACTTCACATCCTAAAAAGTTGTCAGTTGTTATACATTAAATTTGCTGAGAAAATCTGCTTCATAAAGCCACAAGTATTCGGAAACGGCTTTTTCCTTTGAAAGTTGGATATTTCTGCCATAAATTATAAAAGTTATTCTGGGAATATGTTTTATTTTAATTTTTTATCGTTCTCGACTTCAATTTCCATTATTGCAACACATTTAACAAGCATGCAGATCTAAAGATATTGTTATTTTTTATGGAGAAAATATCATTATTTCTACAAACATTACAATTTGTAATGAAATCATTTTTTTTATTGCTTAAAAGAAATTTTAATTTGAGTAAAACCAATATTTTAGTGACAGAGAAAGAGAGAGAAAATTTACTTATTTTTATTCTTTTTTCTACATTTCTTTATCAGTATATGCTCTTCTTATCATTGCTGCTTACTTCTAATAAATATAAATGGAAGGATGTATACAAAAAGAAAAAAAACAGTATCTTAATTATCAGTTAATTTAGGATGCATTATTGGCAACTTAATACTCGATTCAAATGCTTTTTGATTGTGGGACTTTGTAATATGAAGGCATGTTTATAGGATGTAATTGTGTTTCAGACGTGGGAAACAAATTATAGAATATCTCTCTAAATGTTCTTACATATCTTTATTTTAAATCACTGTATCACTTTTTAAAGCAGTCATTAAATATTTGATTGCTTATATGATTAGAAATTTAAAAGGAGATATCAGAATAATTATGTATAATTATGGAAATAATTATTCCATACATTGTCTTTTAAAAGTAACCAATACCATAACATAAAATTTATATTCTGACTTATATACTTATATTTACTTAATATAACGAGGTTGATTTATTTAAATTGAAAAAATGTAGCATTTAGCTAGAAAAAAAATTTCAGGAGAAAAATGTGTGTTGCCATTGAAAATTTTGAAGTCTATTCTTATTTCAGTATAGACCATCCTTGATAAAGTTTCAATTCAAAAGTCTTTTTGATTCTCCTCCAATTATAACTTTCTAATGATTGTAAGATAAAAAATGCCAGGATAAAGTTAAGAATATAATTTGTTTGTTAGTTAGAATAAAGTTAGAGTTAGTTTCTGTTACTGTATGTATTTTTTAAATATGTCCTATGATTTTCAGAATTATAAGTAATAAAGTATTCAAACAGTGATAAGTTAATTAGTTTGAAGGGGAAAAAATATTTTTATTGGATAACTAATCCATCAAATTACTTGCAGTGAGTTGTCATCAGTAAAGTTTTATGCAGATTGATTTATTATAAAAGCTAAGTTAGACTAGAAACTGGTGATGCTGCAATACTTTCATAAGGAAATTCTACTTCTTCAACAGTAATCTAACACACCTACCTTGACAACAACTAAGACACATTTGTGACTTAAAATTGAGAAATGCGAGGAGTCAAGGCAACTGAAAAAGGACCTAAGAAGTGGTCTAAAATTTAGTATATTTTTAGTATGTTATTAATTAATCTTGGTTGAATCTCTACTAATAATAAATGTGTGGGCATATGCATTTCAGCCTATTAAATACAGACAATTTAACCTGTTGATTCCAAATTTGCCATATATATATACACCTTAGAAGGTATCAATATTTTCTTCTGAACAATATTTTTATTTAATTAGTATGAAAATTAAGTTAAATTTTATAGTTTTTTTATGATAAATCTTGAAATTATGGTTGTTATTGTTTTTATCCTTCAGATAATAGTGACATCATAAACTGTACTGTCATTACAAAAGATGGGCAAAAAATAAAAGGTTTCATGGTTATTGAAGCTTTGCAGTTGATTTTGGTTGATCCAGATAATAAACGTGGTGGTTGGGGTATAGCCAAATTTGTTGGATTCTTGCAGGTATTTAGAACTTTAAATTAATTTTTGCATCATTTTTTGTTTAAATAATTTGAAACTTTTACCTTTCTAAAATAACCCACTTATTAATATCCATTCAAACATTAATACTTTTTAGATTATTGTAATTTCTAAAGTTTTGAATTATCTTTCCATTTAACTCTGGTCTATTTTTGTATAATTATTCTTTATAATTTCTGACACATTATCATTTTTCTTTTTAAAATTTATCTTTTTATTGGTTTTTATTAATCAAAATTTCACAGGACATTGAAGTAACTGGTGATAAAGATGATAGCCGTTGTCTCCATATTACTATCCATCGTCCATCTAGTATAGCAGGGGGAAGCATTCGATCTCCTCTTCTGGCTGCAAAATTCGTCTTTGATGACCACATCCGATGCATGGCTGCTAAACAAAGGCTAAGCAAGGGCCGACAAAAGGCTCGACAACGGAAGCTCCACCAAATCGCTCGTCTTCTGGAACTACCGGATAATGTACAGCCATGGCCCTCTCCTCTCAGACAGAGCCTACATTCAGTGAAGAGTGCAGATGTTTCAAGTAAGTGTTTCTTTCTTTTTTTAAAGTTAATGCCAATTCCAAAACGTCTAAAATTCATAAAGAGGCTTAAATTCAAATTGAGAACTTATATCAAATAAATAATATTTTTTTATTTCAAAACTCTTTCTAAAATTCGATTAGCTCAGTTTTAATTGAGAAATTTATAGCTTTCTTTGCAAAAGAGCTGTTCTTAGCTCTCTAGTGTTAGACATATTAATTGCTATTTCGACATAATTTTGGCCATATATATATATATAAAATTTTGAAAAATCTTGAATTGCATTTTATGTACAGAACTATGACAGTATAATCTTATGCAATGTATAATAAAACAGCTTAATTTAATCTAAATCAGTCTATAATTTTATTCATATGAGATGGAAGAAACTATATTTACAAGAAAGGGTTAAAGTGAATCTTAATTCATAAATTTGAATTTTCTTTAACCACATTTTTGCTTGGCCAACAATATAAGAAAAATATCTGGATATAATGTTTTATTTAAATCCTGTAGAAATGTTTACAAATATTTTAAAGATTTTGTGAAATAAATTGTCTTAAAATAAGTAAATTCCTAAAATTAAATTAGTTATATAAAAAGGGCCACTAATTAATAGCTTCGTGTAGAATTGGCTGAATATACTTCATTTTCAATGTATTTTTCTTGCTGGATTCTGAAAACATAGATATAAATGTCTGTTTATAGGATTGATTAAAAATATAAATTTCTTGGAAGTTTGATTCTCATTAATCATATGTTATATCGTCCTATATATGATGAGTAAATTGAATACTTGAACAGGTAAATTTTATGGTCAGTCATCAAAGTATGCAAAATTGTAATTGAATTTTGTCATTAAATATGTGAAAAAAACTGAAAAGAATTTTTCTTCTTTCTTTTGCTGGAATTATTTTTAAAAGGGCATTCTGATATTTCATTACTGTAATCTTTTGATTAACCATGGGAAAATGGATTAATAAAAGTCTAGTTATTGTAAAGTAAAAACTATTAGCAATGAACCAAAATGAAACCATTTGGAGTGAAATAAAATAAACCTTTGAAAAAAATATTCTTTTTGTTTAAATTGCATTTCACTTTAATGTATTCTTCATCAGAATATATTGTAAAGAATATCTCATTTTGAGTTTAATGAGGACTCTTAATACTTAATTGAAATCTTTTTAGGTCTGCAGTTTCTTTTTACTTCATAAATTTTTCTGGGTGCTCTCACCAGTATCTCCATTTGTGGAGAGCATTTTTGAAATCGTCTGTCCGTAAAACTGGTGGACTTAAAAATATTCCTGCCACTCACACTTTGCGTTGTTATAGAATGTATAATCCATACTTCTGTTTTGGTGTCTAGCAATTGAAGCAGTTTTTTACTTATTTAACTAATTTTAGTTATTAGTTTTGATTTGAATGTGAATATTACAAATAAAAAAAAGCTCTTTTTGCAAAAAAAAAAAAAAAAAAACAGGTATTTATTTTTATCTAAAGTTTAATACAATATATATAACTTCTAAAGTACTTTGTCAATGTGATTGAGTTTATCTATTATAACCGTTGTTAGTTAATCTGCGACAGTAATATCCTTGATATTGTTTATAAGTTTCCTAAGTTGGCAGCATGCCATCTACCACTTAATAAACTTTGAACCATTTTAAATTGATTTAATCTTTTTTTCATTTCTTAGTGATGCACCGTAGTCAATCTCAAGATACAGGCCTGAGAGGAAAGACTTCTAGTTCTCTTCGTCACAGTCACTGCCAACACCGCCCTCTTCTTCCTTCCTCCAGCCGAGTCCCAGGACATGCAGCGATACTCAAGCACAGTGAACCAGAAGAGAAGCGCTCCTCTGAGCGCAAACGAACTAGCAGCAGTCCCTCATCCCCAAGAAGGCATGGCTCTCGCTCCCGAGAGTCTTCACCACGACAAAGTGTCAGTTCGGAAGAGATTCCATTAGAAGATATGTCACGAATCCACAGTTCTCGCCACGGCAGCCCCAGTATACGAAGGCGTAATTCTTCTGGTTTGCCGCAGGTAATATAATTTTTTCTTATAAATACGTTTGTAGACTTATCTTTACTGTAATGCTTGACAGTACATAACATAGAAATTTCAAATGCCCACTCCTCTGACAAATAGTGTGTTTACATTTTTATTAAGTCTCTAAAATGCTACCTTATTTCGAAGATTTCTCTTAGGGTTTATAAGGGTTTCATTAGATTATATGTTCAGTATTGATATTTAAAATTATATTAAATATTGGACCTTCTTCTAATACTCTCTAAGAATCATATCATCTAATTTCTAATTGCATTAAATACATGATATCTTGTAACTAACAGGTAATAATCCAAATCAGAAGGCTTGCTTAGTGAAAAAACTTTCTTGACTAAAAAATAAAGAATTTTACCAATGTAGTTCAACTTAAATTCTTATAGCTGTAAATCAGTAGTGGAATTTAGAAGTTACAGTGGTTATTTTCAAATATTAGTCTAAGAGAAAAATTATATTGAGCATTCTGTAAATTATATTAATGAAAAATGTCCATTCTCTATCATAGCCTAATAATAAACCTATAGGTAACTTTTTTCACATTCAGTCTCCCTGTCTATTCTTCTACCCATAAATAAATTAAACTTTTAGTGAATTGCTAGGGAAAATCTACCCAACAGAGTCTGTACACTAAACAGCGAAGACACTTTATTGATATTCATTTATTTACAATACTTAATGACAAAATGTAATCATGTTGAAAGTTCCATTAGTGATTTTTAATTATTGATATAAAAAAGACTTTATATTTAATGAATTATGAAAATGCTAAATGGAATTTTTATTAAATAATGGCCTAAGCAAGGTAAAGTTGTTTGGTTTTTATGATTGGCTGTATATAAAATAGAAATAAAAATAAAAGTGAGGATGCTGCATATCTGTAATGTGAAAAAGCTTATAATGGTCTAATATTTTTAGCTTTTATTTTAAACAAACAATGTGTTTTGAAGTTAATTGAATGTGCTGTCATTATTAAATCCTACGTAGAGTATCTTATGTATTGCCACAGGCTTTGTATTATTTGAGAAAGGGGGGATACAATAACACATAGGATATTAAAATTAATAAATTTTGCTATCTGTTTCTTAAATGCTATAAATTATGTCCATTTCAAAGTAATAATTAAAATGTATTCATAGTTTTAGTAATATTTCTTCCATGTTATTTATTATTTTTAATTGTTAATTAGTTTCAAGATTTTAGATTAGCGATGAAAATTAGCTGGCATTACAAATTAGTATTCATCTAAGAAGCATTGTAAGAAAAATTATTATTGGTTTATTATCATAGTTCACCATTTGGCATTTTGCTGTAATTATAAACATTATTCTTTTAACATTAAAAAGAAGAAAAAAAAACTTATTTTACACTTTCAAAATTCTACAAAATGACAGCTAAGCCATAGAGTTGAAGTGTATTTGATGCATGAACTGATTTCATCCATTATTCTATGAAAAAGTGCAATATTTTATAAATTGCAGATTTAATATTTTAAATAGACATTTACTTTTTTTCTATAGTTTTTATATATGTAAATTTTGAAGTTGGTGCAGAGCCAATGGCATAGCTGCTGCTTTTTTATAAAAATAAGAAGAAAAAAATTAACTAGAATTATTTATAAGAAATCCTATTCCTGTGCTGATGTATTCACAAAAATAAATTTTGAAACAGTTGGAGTTTCCATTATTTAAAAGATATTTCCACAATCAATCTAGTGAAAGTGAACTTAATTAATGCTTATTAATTTGTTGTGCTAACAGAAAACTTAATCATAATAATCCCTTTCAAATTTTCCACTTTCGGCATATGTGCTCTTCAGGCTCACTGGATGGAATATATATATATATATATATATAGCTAACACCTCCTCTTAAAATTGAAGTAGTGGAGTAAAGTAAGCAATAAAAAAATTACTTTTCAAAATCTTTATCATTATGGCAATATTGAATCAATTACCAACTTTCTTAGTTAAAATTATATTTTAATTGGAGTTTAGATCTACAAGCTCTATTTAATTTATTTTAATTAGGTGGTTTAGTTTATCTTAATTTATTTAATTAGAGGATTTTTCTGTTTGATATATTTTTATTTTCAGAAATGCAATTCTATATTTTTATTCAAATTTAAACTCTTTACAAAATTTATAATTTTGTGTGTCACATTGTTGAGTTTTGTTTTGTTACAGGCAAGGATCAGTGCTCCACCTGGTCTCTGTCACATTCACCAACAGATGGTGCTCGGTCAAAACCTGAACTCTACTAGTCTGAATGACAAAACCAATGTGGGCAGCTCTACTGAAAGAGTTCCTAGATCCAGTGATGAACTTTTCCCCAGAAACATTGTTAAAGAAGAAATGAGTGAGGCACCTACTGTTTCAAGGAATTCAACGAGTGTTACAGATACTCCTTTGGCTATGCATAGTCCTACTGAAGCTTGTAACAAACCATGTTGTGTTGCTGAACAATCAGATGAAAAATTCCATCCAACTTCCTCTTCGCTGAATGCTTCAGAGACAAACACTGAGGGTTCTTCTGGGAGCAAAGTCAAAGGAGCCATTCAGACTGTGTAAAATGTACTGTGCTGTAATGTATTGAATCACTTGCATGGGCTTATATTCTTTTGACTAGGCCTTGTTTAAAACTATATAATGGATTTAGTTTACAGTGAAATATTTATATTTCCTGCAACAAACTTTTGTGTCGAAAATGCCTTTAATTATTCCTTTAATGGTTGAGTTGAAGTTTTAGGGTTGGTCATTGAGTCTGTGCCGTTTTTCTAAATAAACATAAGATTTTATGGTATGAACCTGTGCTTTTGTTTAATTATGTGCTGATCGTTTTGTTCCAGATTTATTTTCCCTCTTTTTCACCTTTCATTTAAAAATTTAGCCGTGTATGAATTTTTAACTGTAGAAACAAACATTTTGAGCAAAAATTTTTAATATAAAAGAATGAACTTCTTTAGGTTGCTGTATAAAATTGATCTAATTGAGACAATGAAAAACTGGAATATAACTGTACAACACTTGCATCTTATTTACAATTTTAACAGTCTCAGTCGTATTGTGTTAATTCATGTTAACTCATTCCTTTTATTATAAATATTTGTGCAAAAATAATTTTGAAATGTTTTATTTACAATAAATGAGTAGTGTGCCAATTAGAAAAATGTTTTATTAACCTAAACTTAGACTATTTTTTAAATGGAAAAAAATTCGTACAATCTTTATTAGACAAAAATTTTTAATCAATAAGATTATTTAAAAATATGTATTTTTTTTATTTTGTAATATTTTCTATATGTATTGCAGATATATAATTTATTAATTTAAATGCAGTAAAATTCCCATCTAACCAAATTAACTGGGACCAGATCTAATTTAGCTAATTGAATAATTAAGGAAAAGGATATTTCTTAATGAAGGGTATGATTTTTTTTTCTAATATTTTGATTTAATAACTATAAAAACATAGTTGTATAGATTTTAATATAAAATATAAATTATTGCTTAGACTTAGTAAAAGTGTATTTATTCACAGCGTTTACTTGTTTTTACTAAGAAAAATTTTGTTTGCATGTTTCTTATCTAGCATTTTAAGTAATTTTCCTTAAAATATTTAGAATAGTAACATATTTTTTTAGAAACAGTTAATTTTCTTTACTTTTATACTTAAACATTTCTCAGTTATAACTTCACTTGATTTAAGGGGCTATATGTGTTGCTTATCTTTCAAATTACATATGGCAAATCTCTCGGATTTTCAAATTCTGGAATTACATTGATTCTTAAAAGAATCAATGTGAGACTTCTTTTAATATGTTTTGTCTTACGGATTTTTCTTTGGGGGGGGAAGATTATCGGGATACTTAATAATATCTTGTATTCCTAAATATTGAAATTCGCTATCAACATAGTTTTACCAGTTTCTTTATAAAATTGAAAAATTTATATTTTAAAATAATTTTGTCAAAAAAATTTTAAAAAAAATTGTATTGTTAAGAGGGAAGATTGGAATAATATCTTGGTGGAAATTTCCAGGATTGCTTTGAAGTTTTATTGCATACCTTTTAGAAAAACTGCATAAACTCATTGGCCCAATTGATGTTTTTTAACCTTAAAGAAATTTATGATTATTATTATTATTAAACAAGAAATTTGCTTTTGATAGATTTTTATTTATTTTAAATAGAAAGTTTAAAGTTTCACTTATGGAGATGTATAAAATTTTCATATTGAGTATTACCATAGTTAATTGCTAAAAATAAGTGAACAGCTGTTTTATTATCTGTTGTAAAATTGTGAAGAAAGCGAGCATATAATTTTCAAACATATTAGGAATGTTTCAGAAAGTATAGTTTATGTATAATTGTTTATACAAATGATGTAAATAATTCTTTTCACATTGACTTTGATTGAATGTCTGCTAAAAGGTTATAAGATTTTGTGATGAAGATAATTTTAATATTTTCATTAAATCATTTATATATTTAAATTATTTTTTTGTATAATAAAATATTTATTTCTATTATGAATCTCAGAATTATTAGCACCAGTAATTTCTATATTAATGATTTATAGTGATTGAAATTAAATGATTTTTTAATAGTAATGTATAAATAAAAATTTATTTTTAATGTATAATAAATGCTTATGTATAATTTGTAATGATCCAACATTGACTGTAGTACAAGACTTATAAAATTTATTTTAGTCATTGTTAGTGAGTGTATATATAATTTTATTCATAACAAATCTGTGTAAAAAAAAATTCTCAATTGCAGTCTACGAGAGAAGGATTTTCACTTTATGCACCTTATATAAAATTCTTTGTTGCAACAAAAGGTATAGGAATTGATGTCTAGCCAAACATATTTCTTTTGAATTGTCATTAGAAATTACATTGTAAGTTTGTTAGTTGGATTTTCATGTTTTCCATTTTTTACACAAGCAAACAAATGCAATGTATTTTTATAGTTTCTGAATATCCTCATCTGCTAGACAAAATTGAATTACTATCTCTATATTGTCATTGTTATATCAAAATATTGTAAAGTTTTCAAAACATTTTATTGATGCAAAACACTTGTATAAATTATCTGTACCTGTTTTCATATTGTCATATGCAATTGTTGTATTATATTTCATTGTTATTGCCATATATTGTTAGGGGTGCTAGCTGTTGCATCAAATTTTTGTATGTTTTACTGCTTTTTGGTGTAACACTGGTGAAATATGCCCACAAAAATAGAGAATTTTAGTCTTTGCTTGGTTACAGTATTACAGTATTTGAAGCCATTGTAATAAACTTCTGAGATATGTACTTATTGTATGAATTGTACATAGCAGAAGTATAATTTGTTTCAAAATTAAACTTAAAATAATTTTATAATTTACATTGTTATTTTGTGTTTTTTATACTTTATACACCTGGTTCTTTTTTTTTTTTTTTTTTTTTTTTTTGTACTTTGAAAGAGTAAAAAAGCACTCTGATTTTTTCAAAGTAAAGTGCCAGTTAGTGAAAAAAATCAGATTAATCACAACTTCTCCTTCTGAAAGATTTGTGTAACATAAAACAGAGAATGGGAGAATGCATAGACTCTAATGATTCTCTTCTCCTTTCGCAGGGCGAGATGACGGTAAATGTTTTGTAATTTTAAACATTAGTTATTCTACTGCCTGAGATTACAGTGTTATTTAATGGTGTTTTTAATGCTTTTTAAAGTCCTTTTTTTAGGTCCAATTTTACTTTTTATTTTATTATGAATTTTTTTCATAATTGGCTATTTTGTTAGTACGTAGCTTTTTTATTACATTTAGATTATTCCATAAAAAACAAAGCTCAGTCACCACTGTCACTACCTCGTCTTTTGAGTTATTACATCATTATTTATAATATTATTCGATAATTTTTTAAGTATTATTATAAGCATATAGTTAGTTATATTTTTATCTTGTCAGAACACGATGATGTTTTTAAGATGAGGCTTTTGGTGTCAATAAAAATCCGTAGGCGAAAAATAAAAAAATTTATTATCTGCACGAGCATCTCAAAAAAATCATACTTTAATAACTTGTTGCCTTTTCATTTATAAAAGCTCCAATTTTTTTTAAAAAATAAGTTAATTATTACATCAAATGAAACCTAGAAAAATGTAATTTAGAGCACATGTTTATATGAAATGAAATAATTTTTAAAAACTTTATGAATTACTGATATAAAAAAATACTCTAAAATAAAAGTTGACTGCATTAAAAGCATGTAATACTAAATTGACTAGTTAACTAAGTGGATGGGTCTCTTTACATAGGATCACAAAATGACTTAATTCGTCACTGATGGACAAAAAATGATACGAAAATAATAGTCACAAACGATAAAGAAAAAAAGTCTATTCTATATTGTTGTAATGCACGTATGTATTGATGAAATATCTGAAATAATTTTAAATATATTATTGAAAAATATACATCAAATTTTTCAAACATTTATTTAAATCGATGAAGAAGTTATACTTTAATAAAATGTAAACAAATTAAAAATCCTATATATATATATATATATATATATATATATACTGAAGTGACAAAAGTCATGGGATAGCAATATGCAAATATACAGATGCCAGTAGTATCGCAGCGAAAAAGTATAAATGCGCAGTTCGTTTGCCAGAGCTTTCATTTGTGTTCAAGTTATTCATGTGAACAGGTTTTTCGTGATTTAGGGTGGCACGACGAGAATTAGCAGACTTTGAACGTGGAATGTTAGTTGCAGCTAGACGCATGGGTCATTCCATTGCGGATATCGTTAGTGAATTCAACATTCCGAGATCAACAGTGTGCCGAGAGTATGAAATTTCAGGCATCCCATCCCATCATGGACAGCGCAGTGGGCGAACACCTGCACTTAACGACAGAGACCGCCGATGTCTTTGTAGAATGGTCAGTGTCAATAGACACGCAACACTTCGTCAAATAACTGCAGGAATCAATGTGGGACGTGTCCGATAGGACTGTGCGGCGAAATTTGTCTTCCTTGGGCTATGACAGCAGAAAACCGACTCGAGTGCCTTTACTGACAGCACGACATCGGCTGCAGCGACTCGCCTGGGTTCGTGAGCACATCGACTGGTCCCTAGACCAGTGGAAAACCGTGGCGTGGTCAGATGAGTCACGATTTCAGTTGTTACGAGCTGATGGTAGAGTTCGAGTGTGGCGCAGACCCCACGAAGCCATGGACCCAAACTGTCAGCAAGGTACTGTTCAAGCTGGTGGTGGCTGCATAATGGTGTGGGCTGTTTTTACATGGCATGGACTCGGTCCCCTGGTGCAACTGAACCGATCATTGACTGGAAATGGTTATGTTCAGCTGCTTGCAGATCACTTGCAGCCATTCATGGACTTCACGTACCCACAAAACGATGGGATTTTTATGGATGACAATGCGCCATGTCACCGGGCCAGAACTGTTCGCAATTGGTTTGAAGAACATTCCGGACAATTCCAGCGCATGATCTGGCCACCTAGATTGCCCGATATGAATCCCATCGAGCATTTATGGGACATCATCGAAAGGTCCGCTCGTGCCCAAACTCCTGCACAATCCACACTTTCACAATTATGGACGTCTATACAGACAGCATGGCTCAATATTCCTGCAGAGGACTTCCAACGACTTGTAGACTCCATGACACGTCGAGTTGTTGCACTTCGCCGGGCAAAAGGAGGACCGACACGATATTAACAGTCACCCCATGACTTTCGTCACTTCAGTATATATATATATATATATATATATATATATATATATATATATATATATATAATTTAAAAGAGATATAAAAGTGTTTAGTTCGAAAGTATGCACCTAAGTCATTGAGGGGAAACATTAAGTTAGAATCCTTCAACTTAAGAAATAACCTTGTACCAAATTGTTAATTATTATTTCAATGTCAATCTAGAGAATTTTGAATATGCCATATCGGGATTTGAGACCGTATATACAGGCCAACCTGGGTTATCAAATAGACGTTTACAGGTCTGAAAAAATTTTGATTTTTATGCAGGGGAAATCCAGTTTTTACTTTCATTCCATTTTTGAAAGTTATGTATTAGGGTTTTTTCGAATTAAAATCAAGAATTTTTTAGATTTAAAAAAATTATTTCCAAGTTTTCAATATTTCTTTTTTTTTCTTTTCTTTTCCTTTTTTTTATGGTTGTTGGACGCCGGCTTATACTAAAACACAACTTGACAGCTTTGACGAACGATGAATGTATGCTAAAAATTTTTCATTGTTTAAATTTTTTTTTAATTTGTGTTCATTAAAATTCTTTTTCATGCGAGACACCGCCTTTTGAAGACGGCCCTCAATTAAAAGTTTTATTATGTAATTTTTCATAATATTTTATATTAAAATAAATTGCTTACATAAAGACTAAACTTTTTTAAAAAAATAAAAAGATGGAGATGGTTGAAAATTTTTAGATGTTTGGTGAAGAAAGGAAGATAGTGATCTTGCATTATTTGAGAAGCTATAAAAAGGTTATTCCGTGTCTTTATATTCAACCTGTGGTGAATGCTATCCATATTATATACCAGCCAACATCTCTCGGA